>JABUQX010119188.1:0-21511 GCA_015478945.1 Trachelipus rathkii | reverse complement strand
AAAATAAAAAAAAAAATATAAACAAACTAGGAAGCAGGATGGCACGGAAAAATCAATTGATTTTCAACTGATTTTTCACGACAGCCAATAAAATCATGATTTGCTTTCTTTATTATTTGATTTTATATTTAATTATTTAATTTCAATAGAATTAAAAAAATAGAATAATAATATCATAGCAAGGCTACTCGTTCCAAATTTCTACACTATAAATATGTCAACAAACTGTTTCAAACATGTTTCTTTATTTCTGATGTAATATACACATTATTACATGACTCTTTAGTGTTGGTGTTTCATTGTGCCATAGACTATAAGCCCTATTTTAAGATTTTGGAACTCAGATATAGGCCTAGGGTTAAAAAAATACTTAATCAAACTTAAAAAAAGTTTGTTTACAAATTATATCTCGCGTGATTAAAATTCAGAAAATTCAAAAATCCCCAACCCTTTCAGTAGCTAGAGTTTAAATTGCTTAGATATTTAATTGTTCCAAATGCTCAAACCCAAAAAAAGAGAGATAAATTAGACTTAACACAACTGCCCTAATGTAATTACGGTAAAAAAAATCCAAAGAGGAAAAAAATACATATATATATATATATATATATATATATATATATATATATATATATATATATATATATATATATATATATATATATATATATATATACCGAAATCAATTTAAAGACGCAAAATGTGTGGTATCGGTAAAGGTATCGGCAAAATTTTACTGATACCACTACTATCAAAATTTCCGATACCGATACCTCAAAATTTATAGATACCACCGATACCATGGTATCGGTGCATCACCAATATATATAGTTCGACTTTACTTACTAATCATGCCAAAATGCAAAAAACTCTTTAACAAAGAGTGTAGCTTTGAATTGTTCATTATAATATATTAATAATTTTATCTAAATTTATAAACATTTTTATTTTAATTTTATCTCCTCTTGGTTGTTCACAGTCACAAATTTACATTTTTTATGGTTAAATTGCATTATTGCTTTGCCTGAAACAAAGATGAAATTAAAAAATTATTTGAAGACTAAGATATTTTATAAAAGTATTTGTTTTTTTCTTTTCTCCATTCATATTTTCTTCTTTTTGTACAGACCCTCACTATCGATGTTGGTGAAGTAGGAAAGGATTCCAAAATGAAAAGTTCTTTAGAAGAAGACCTCAAGCATCAGCAGCGCAGAATCAAAGCATGAAAAAGAATTATCGGGAAAACCTCAGTTGCAAATATTGTAATTTAAGTTTTAAAAACAAAGATCAGTTAAAAAGGCATTTAAAAATACATGAAAGAAAGTTTAAATGTGAGCATTGTAGTTATGAATGTAATTGGAAATCAGATTTAAAAAGACATCTGCTAATTCACAGCAACTCAAAATTATTTAAATGTTCTGAGTGTAGCTATGAATGTAATCAGAAGACCTCTTAAAAAAGCACAAGCTTAAGCATCGAGATACAAAGTTATTTAAATGTTCAGAGTGTAACTATGAATGTAATTGGAAGAGTAGCATAAGAAACACGCTTAATCACGAAAATATAAAAATTATTTAAATGTTCTGAGTGCAGCTATGAGTGTAATCGGAGAAGTGCCTTAAAAGACCACATGCTTAGGCATCGAGATTCAAAGTTATTTAAATGTTCTTGAGTGTAGCTAAGGAATGTAATCGAATATACACTGTGAGAGTATGTTAATCAATGAAAAAATATAAAATTATTTAAAATGTTCTGAGTGCAGCTATGAGTAAAATCGTCCAGGAAGCTTCAAGCTTAGCAATCGAGATACAAAGTTATTTAAATGTTCTGAATGCAGTTATGAAAGTAATTATAAATCAGCATTAAAAGATCACATGCTTAATCACGAAAATATAAAATTATTTAAATGTGCTGAGTGCAGCTATGAGTGTAATCGGAAAGGAGACTTAAAACAGCACATGCTTAAGCATCGAGATACAAAGTTATTTAAATGTTCTGAGTGCAGCTATGAATGTAATTATAAGGAACACATAAAAAATCACATGCTTAATCACTTAAAAAGAAAGTTTTAAATGTTCTGAGTGTAACTACGAATGTAATCGGGAAAAATATTTAAAAATCCATTTAAGCACGAAAGTATGTAAGTAACCCCTTAAGAGGAAGAAATATAAAAAAAAATTAAAAACATCATTAGTGAAGAGCAAAATGGGGGTTGCAGCCTTACTTATGGCAGAAAAAAAACAACTAATAATCAATAAAACGATTAAGGAAAATAGTTGTAGAGGGTAAAAGATTTTCTGTATATGAATTGATTACCGGAAAGCTTATAAAAGTTTCCCATTCCCCATTCATGGCGAAAGAAATATTAAACATTTATAAAGTGGAAGGAAATATCAAGAGGTTTCTGTAGAGGGTTATTAATAAATGGAAAATAATAAAAAATATTTTTTTATTTTTAAGCAGCTCTAATATTAATAAGAAAGTAGTCGAGTTCAGCGTGTAATAAAAAATTTGTATTTGCATCAAACTAAAGTCTAACTTTATGAACAAAATGTTCCAATTTGCAAGTCCTTCTTAGATGATAAATTTCATAAATTAATATTAAATAAAAGTAGTCGAGTTCAGCGTGTATTAATAAAATTTGTATTTGCATCAAACTAAAGTCTAACTTTAAGGAACAAAATGTTCCAATTTGCAAGTCCTTCTTAGATGATAAATTCTCATAAATAAATCATTCTTTTGTACAAGATTTTTAATTTCTTTACTAATGGATTAATTTACTTTAAAATGTTAATAAAAATATCGAAACACTAAAGAATTTGCAAGTCACAATCGAAAAGTTTCGTTTACGAAATATTAAATAATTCAAAAGTTTAAATGAAAGAAAACATTTAAATAATTATAATGCAAATTTAATAATATTTCGTAGGAAAAAGTAAATAATTTATAAGTTTAAAAGAAGAATAATATTTTGTTTGGAACTTGTACTGAAAGTCACAAGTCTAATTAACACCAGTCAATATTGAATTATTATAAGTAGTTGAAATTTTTTAATTAAATAGGATACCTTAATTAAACCTTAAAATTTAAGTTGGATAAATTCTGCTACAAATCGTTAAATTTTAGGAAAATCGAAGGACACTTCAAAGCCTTTTGGAAATAAATTCGATAAATCAAAATTTAAAATATTTAATTGAAATAATAAATTCCAAAATTAAAGATGATAATCGAAGCACTATAATGTAAACTCCTAAAGATTGTAGGACACGTTCCAAAATAACTTAAAATTTGCCATTGCCAAGATACTACAAATTTACTATAAATCAAAATGTATTCTGAAAATAATTAAAGCTGTTTATATTCAGCTGTTGAAAGTAGATTCGAATCAAGCAAGCAAGCAATTTGCTTTCCATAAAACTGTTCTATAGCTAAAACGTAAAATCTAGACTATGTTAAGGAAAATGTGATAAAATTTCACATCTTAATTAGACTGTAATTGTGAGTCGTATCACTGTTCGCGAGTCGGTGCACACACTCCACGAATTCAGGTTTGACTTTTTCTCACATATCTGGATCCTCTGGGCACAAATCTCTTGGATCTACAACCATGAGGGGACTAATGTAATTAAATATATTATAGAAGTTATTTTAAAATTGCCTTGGGTTATGATTGTTCAAACAATTACTGACCCTGCTTTGATTACCTGACCTACTCTTTTTTATTGTACTCGGAACATTAACGCTATGACTCCCTCCACTTCACCTGGTAAGCCTCTGCCTACCCTCAGAGATCCCCTCGACATCCCAGATGCCCCCGTCCTAATCGTTTTCATTTGTTTACTCTTCCATATGCTCCCCCCCCTCTCTGGGACTGCCAGCAGATACATCATTCCCGATGTATTATTTATTGCGGTCCACCCCGTTCAAACATGTTACCGACCATAGAACTACCATTCATAGCGATGCATTTGAAAAATCTTTAGGGAGTTGAAGACCCTCTCGTCCCTTCTCGTTCAAGTTGCTACTACGAATCAAAGATCCATTTTTTCATCCTTAACGTCTCTTACAGCGTACAAAACTAAACTAATACAGGTTCATTCAAACCATGAGGAAGAAGATTACGAGAATGAGGAAACAGTTTACACAAGAGAACAACTAAATGAAATGCTACATGAAAAGATCTATTGATAAGAGTTTAATAAGGGGCTCAAAATAAAAAAAAAAAAGATACACAACTGGCGCATTTCGCACAAACAAATAGGATTGGCTAATAGAACATTACGTATAATATTACCTCTTGATTAAAATAATATTAAATATCCTATACTATGCAACCAAAAGAGACATAACAAACAGTATTGACATAGGAGTAATAAATGAGGAAAGTAAAACTTTGAAAATATAGATTGGAGAAGAGAGGAAGATATTAATAACAAGGAGAGATATCTCTTATATAGCTGCCTACAGAATAACTGTAGATCAGATATTACTAGGAAGCAACCTCAGAATATGATTAATAGTGTAAATCAAGGTTACAGAATAGTACATGCTATCTCGAGTAGAAAACGGTCTGTCAGCAAAGAGATCAAGACTACCGTGGTTCAATGAATGATGGAGCGACTGAACAGCGTGGCAAATTGCCAGGGTTAAATCCCTCTTCTGGATCTTAGGTACCAATTACTTAGAGTAGTTTCTCTCCTTGAAATAAATAATAATAAATAAGGTCCAGAAAGATTATATATAGAATTAAGAGATGACAACATCAAAACTAAAGATCCATCAAAAAGTAAGAAGTGTGAAAGGGTTCTGAATAAATATTCATGAAGATGATAGATAGCACAATAACCAAGCAGGTTGGAAAGATAAAATTGTCAATAGCGAAGTAATAAACTATAAATAGAATGGGATTTATACGAATAGAACAAAGGCAAGTTAGAAAAAACTTTGGTAATTGGAAGCCCCATCACCTGACAATGTACGTAACATCTGGATAAAGAAAATTTAGATAATAATGTTTAAACGAAGTGATAAAAGGGGAATAGGAATCCTTGCCAGAAAGGCTAATAACTTGTGATTCCAATTTAATCCCAAAATCAAACGAAACAATATAAATGTATATATATATATATAGCAAAGTGTAAGAGCATATGTATAATAATTTACATATATATATATATATATATATATATATATATATATATATATATATATATATATATATATATATATATATATATATATATATATATATATATATATGTTTAATTACATACTATGTGCAAAATATTAACTCGAGTGCTTTCAGATAGAATATTTGATTACGCTGAAACGGGTCGACAACATAAATAAAAAAACAAAATGGTTGCATTAAAAACATTTGGAGCCTAATATCAATGGTTAATTAATAAAATGAGGCAAAAATAAAAATATTTCTGCATGTTTTGGATTGATTACCAAAATTCTTATGACACAAAACTGACTATATTCCTCTTTGTTTTCCTATTTACTCTTCAGTATTGTAATAACTTATGAAAAATCTTCCGTTGCAGCAAATCTTAGACCAGTTGACGCTGATGTTATTGAGGGTCACTCTCAGGGTTTCAATTTGGAGAAGAATTTCTTGAGGTCGATGATGATACTGTTTCACATTTTCAAGCAATCGTCAATATCTTTGAATATGTTCGGTATTGCATATTTCATTTAAATTTCAAAGCACTTCCTTTAACAGTATGAGAAAATTATATTCATCTTACATCGTGGATCAACAATTGTACTAACAACATGATCACGACTATCATAAATATTAAATAACCCTTTTAAACACTCCATAAAAATTTTTTTTCAAGGCCTTCTTGAGTTCAATTTTCATTGTTTGTACACCACCGTCGTCATTATCAAAATCTGAAATGGAAAGATCCAATACTCTGACACGAGCTATTACAGAAAACAATATTGATTCAGACCTACTTTTTACATTGGTTATCATAAACTGACTGTAACAATACGAAAACTTTTTCAAGCAACATGCCTTACGTAAGAATATTCTGCTAACATTAACAAAGTTCCATACTAACACAGTTAAATAAATACCGTTTGCATACAAATTTCTTAGCCAACCAAAATCCGACATATCTTCTAACATATCATTACTATTTTCGTATTAACACTGTAATATTTTCAATCCCGTACCTAAGGGAGAACTAAAAATAACGAATATATGCCCAAGTAACAAAGTTTTGCCTTAAGAAAGATAAACCTCTCTAGGAAGAACCTAAGTTTTATAACACACAAACGCAAACAGCATAACACGCACAAGCAAGAATTAAACTGCTAATATTAACAAAGTTTCATACTTCACAACAGTAAAGTACCTAACAACGCATACAGAACGAACAAGTACGAAGCTGATGAAGTAAATATTCATCTAACAAATCAGCTATAGCGATGTTTTTCTTTAATTTTTTCTTATTTCATTTTCTTTAAACATTTTTGTTTTTTTATAACTTTTATTTATTTTATTTTTTTTTTCGTTTAAAACTGTTTGTTTTTAAAACTGTATTTATTTTTAATTTCATTTCTTTAAAATTTTGTGTTTTTAAAAATTTGTTTATTTTAATTCTATTCCTTTAAAACTTTTTGTCTTTAAAAAAACTTTTAATTTTTAATCTTATTTCTTTTAAAACTTTTTTTTTACTAAAAATTTTACACTTTTTCAAGTTTATAACGTCAAGAATTTGGTTTTTACATACCCTAAAAGGGTAAATCACTGAATCAGTAATTCAAACCACCCCTACCTCCCCCCCTACCCGTCCCACCCCTGATCTTTGGGGTATTGATCTATTTGACTATTGATCTGTTAGACTCCATATTATTTCGAGTATCATTTTGGATAAACATAGAATATATGTTCTTTTTCTACTAACCCTTGAATATATGCTGACATAACAAAGTTTTCACATCAATAAAAGTAACATAACGAGAACCTGATGTAAGATTAAGTATAACATCAAACGCTGGCATACCTTAAAACACGAATAAAAACTAACTTAACCAAAGTTCAATATTAACAACAGTAAAGTCACTAGCAAACATATAGAACGTTCGCCTTTCACACCTTTTTTTCTTTTGTTTTAAAAACTTTTTATTTTTTAATTTTTTTCTTTAAAATTTTTGTTTTATTTTTTAAAAAGCTTTTAGTATTTTTAATTTCATTTTTTAAAAATATTTGTATTTATAAACTTTTGTTTTTAATGTTATTCTTAAAATTTTGTGTCTTTACTAAAATTTTATTGCTTTTATGGGTTAAACCGTAAAAAATTTACATTTTTACATAACTAAAACAGTAAATCATGCTAAGATAACAAAGTTTTCACATCATTAAAGCTAACATAAACATAACCTGAACTAGAATATAATGTATAACATCAAACTGAACAAAATATACATACTGTAGGCAACAGGTAAAGTAACTAAAATTGCAACAAAACCTACCATATTCACACTTTTTTTTTTAAACAAGTCTCTAACATATCACTGTTATTTATACATTAACATCGTAACACTTTAACAAAAATTTATCATTAACATACTCAGTCGAGGGCCAACAAATATATGCTGCACCGTACAAGTTTTCACTCAATAAGCTAACATATAAACGATTCTGATAAGAATCATAACGCGCATGACAAAACTTAACAATCTTAATGATCGAGATGAAATGGCTTAACAATAACAAAGTTCCCTTACTTAACAAACACTAAAGTAAATTAACAATGCATACAGAACGAACTTGTACGAAGCTGATGTGGTTCCTGTTTCAGTAGAGTTTTCAGATACATGTCGAGAAATTGGTCAAACTTCTCCCACTTTTCGAACATTACGCAAAATACCTATGATTCTTGGATGGTTCGTTTTCAAATTAAGTAATACATTTGATTCTTGTTTGTCACGGGGTCAACATTACAAATTTATTAAAACATTTTATTTTTTGCTAATGTCTTTATTGTTTAAAACACTCTAAAACTTTTAGTTTTTAAATTTATTTCTTGTAAAACCTTTTGTTTTTGTTTTTTTTGTTTTTTAACATAGTTTTTAATTTTTTAATTTCTTGCTGATTGGCTGTTCACTTACTAAACATAACTTTTAATTTTTTTTCAATTTTATTTTTTGAAACCTTTTTTTTTTACTAAAATTTTTGTTCTTTTTATTTTTGTGACACATACAAAAAATTTTTTTTACATAATACCAAAAGTTGTTGTTCTAGTAATTTAACGATCACCGCCTACTCTTAATCATGGTCTGCCTGCCATCCATGACTTATCATCTATTCGAATCTATTGAATTCAAAGGTCACATCATTTTGTGTATATTCGAGTAAACCAATACATAAAAACAAGTTTCTTTATACACTGATCATGACAATATATGATACGCATAACAACCCTTTGCACCAAGAAGGAAAAAATGACATCAGCATTATGCTGGTCTAAGAATATAACGTAACAACAATAAAGCCTAAGCATACCTAAACATGAAATTATATACCATAACAAAGTTTTCCCGACTTAATAAAAATACATAGATCATTTGGTCTAAGAAATCATATGTACAACAAATAAAACCTAACATACCTTAAAGCACGAATAAACGCTTAACATTAACAAAGTTCCATACTTACAAACGTAAATGTAACTAACAAGGCATACAAAAAACGTAACCTTGCATACTTTGCAAGCATATTTCCTTAACATAACAAAGTTAACTTTAGATGTAAATGATATACTTTAAAACAAAAAACATCTACACCTTGTATAATTGATCACTTACTAATCAAACGAATAGACGTTGAAGCGTAACCAATTTTCACATTAATAAGCTTACCATAGCCTCATCTGAACTAAGAATATATTTCACGACAACAAACCTAACAACCTTAAACTATGCAATTTTAACACTGTTAACAATTAACATCAAAGTTCCACATTTGAACACAGTAAACTACTAACATTGCATGCAAAAAACGTAATAATACTCATACCAAAACTTTTTTTCACATATCGTGTGCTATTAAGTTAAGATTGTACATTGGATTACGTAATATTTAACTCAAATTTATCACAACACTTTTATATCTCCACCACGACACGAATATATGCTAACGTAACATAAAGTTTTTTTACAGTTGACAAAAAATATCACAAAATTTATCATAACCTACCTAACTATCATAATCCCCCAACAATAATTGAAACAAACAAAGTTTTATCATAACATAACAATAAAAATAGCAACATTTAAGTTCCAAACATATCATAAATAAGTTTTTCGAATAAAATGTCATAGTAAAGTGCAATAGTTCACCGATTTTAAAGCTGTAAATATTAAATCCAAACCATCAGGCCCATCCTCCCTCGTAACCAGCCCTAGCCGTGACCTGTATGAGCTATCGCAGATCTAGTGTTCAATCACATATCGAGGCTTATTAGGAATAACATGTTACAAAAAAGTTCTTCATATAATAACACGCCCAATATATGCTCTACGTAACTATGTTTTCACATTAATAAAGCTAGAACATAGCATTACCAGAACTAAGGATATATTGCACAATGACAAAGACCTCCACCCAGTTTCTGTTACAAACTGACTAACTACAAAGTTGAACCATAACATCAAAGGTTGATTTAGAAATGACGAAGAATCAAAACGTAACCTTTGCACATACTTTTGCAGCATATCCGTAACATATTATCATGTTGGTTAACTCGGGAATAGTGATTTACGTGAATTCGAGGTTCAATTCGAATAAACATAGCACAAAACATTGATCGTTCTTATATACTAACAGCGACTATACGGCTAACATAAACAGATGTTTTTTCACATTAATAAAGCGTACATACCATCATATGAACTAAAAAAATAATGTACGAACGACAGAACTTAACATACGTTTGCACTAATAATAATGTAACATTAACAGAAAGTTCACACTTAAAATATTAGACGTTATATGCTAGAGGATATGGTTGAAAAGTATGAGAGTTTACGTTTTGCATGCATGTTAGTTACTTTAACTGGTGTTAAAGTGGAACTTTCGTAATGGTCCAACCATGGTCTTCATATTTAAGTGTTGTTAGGATTATCTTGTCGTGGAATATTATCTTAGTTCAGATGCTGCTATAGTAAGGCTTTATTTAATGCTGATAACTTTTGTTACGTTAAGTCTAGTAATTCGTTGATTAGTAGATGATAATTATACAAGGTTTATAGTATTTTTGTTAATATTATGATGTAATCTTAAATTAACTATTGCTATGTTTATGAGATATGCTTGACAAGTATGAAAGTTAGGTTACGTTTTTTGTTTATGGCCAATGTTCAGTTACGTTTACTGTTGTAAGTATGAACCCTTTCCCGTTAAGATTAACGTAATTATTTCATGTTTAAGGTAATGTTAGGCTGTTGATTGTATCGTACATTGATTTCTTAGGACAGATGATCCTATGTTTAGTTTTATTCGGAAAAACTTTGTTTATCGGTAGTCATGATATTACATGTCTTAAGTATTGTTAGGTTTAGGTTGTTGTCATTTATATCTTTTAGACCAGATAATGCTTTGTTATTTTGCTATTATTAAATGGGAAAACTGTTTACTGACCTTCATAGGTTTTTCATATATTCGTTGATCCAGCTGGTATAAAGAACCTTGTTTTTATTTAGTTTATCCGAAATGATACACGAAATGTGACTTATATTAAGTAGGTAGGGCTCTTGTTGAAGAATATATGAAGGAATCAGAATCAGATCGCTAAAGATATAAAAGTTAATAAAACATTTATTACATTTATAAAGCATATTTAAATTGTACATAATTTTTATTAACTTTTAACCTTTAGTATATATTTGATTCCTTCATATTTCTTCAACAAAATATATTTTTTTTATTAAATATCATTACAATAACTACCAATTAAAATAATTGTATACTAATATTAATTAATTAATGATCAACTCTCATTTCAACTTGTTTCAACTTTTTCAAAGATATTTATTAAAAGTCGATAAAATATTCCCTTAGAATTTTACCCTATTAAGCTAAGCAACAAATTTCCTTCTTTGTTTCTACATTACAATTCAGGATTGTCTTCCCCTGTTCCTGCATGCCAAACATATTTAATAAGTTTTTTTTTGTGTAATAAGTGAAGGTTGCATTGACCTTACTCCTGCTTCGCTACCTTAATGCAGCTTTCCGCTATACCATGTGAATTCCTCACAAAACATGTTTATTTTGCTACAACAAGGGAAACTGTCCATCAGTGCTCTTTTTTCCGTCAAAGAAAATATGCGGTTTTGTTTCATTCAGATTTCCTTTATGGGTCGGTTGTGACGTCATACCTCATTCGGGTAATTCTAAAAGAAGTTTCTCCCTTATTTCCTTCCTCATCTAAGAATAAAGTCAATTTGAATTTTTTTCTTCATTTCAATTCGCGAAACTTAACACGTTTCACTTTTTGGAACAAGAACTCTTAACTCAAAGGTTTGATTCAATTTTCAACACGCCAAAAAAAAGTTCGAAATACGAATAAAAATTAGAACGTCACAGGGTTTCCAATAGGAGCTGTGACTCATGAAGTCAGGAATATTTGTTTGAACGATTGCTTTTTTCTTCCTTTTAGGATTTTTCAAAATTGTTCATTTTTTTTCCTTTTGACCTATTGTATCAGAGATTTTTTCAAACCTTTTGTTACACTTTGAGAGAGATGGCAAATACGGAAAACATAAATCCACTCAATAACTTCCTTAATTACAAAATTTCATATTTCAGAACTAATAAAGTAATTTTTATTATTATTATTATTGATTCCCTTCTCTCTCTCTCTCTCTCTCTCTCCCGTTTTTTAATTTATTTTTCTGAGCGATTACTTTTAGGGTTTCCAAAATTTTTCATTACCCTCTCATTTTTTTCATTTGAAATTTCCAAGGATAATTTTAAGGACTTAGTTGTTTACATTTTTGAGTATTTAATAAATCTAGAGAAAGATAATTTCTTTTTTATGAGAGACACTAGGACGGCAAACATAGAAGATACATGCGGAAAAAAAATTCTCGCTTTTTTTCCAAATATAAGAGTTCACACTTATAATTAATAATGTAATTGTCATTAAAATGGATTTCTATCTAACAAATTTAAACTGCGTTTCAACAAAATACGCGCTCCGAGAAGGGCGTGTGAGTTTTAAAAACCAAAATCTTCCTCAGAGTTGCCAATGATTTACCTAAGTGCCTATGGATGCCTACAAATTCATTTGGCATAAGTTAACTCTTTTTTTTTTTCTTCTTGCTGTAATTCACCACATTTAAATATATTTATTATTTATTATTATTTATTTAATATTTATATTTATTATTATATTTATTCATTATTATTCATTATTATTATTATTATTTGATGTTTATTATTGTATTATTTTTATTATTTTATACCAATTATTATTATTATTTGATTAGTTTAGTTACCATATTCATTATATGTTTATTAAAATTTACCATTATTTTATTCATTATCATATTATTATATTAATTATTTATTATTTTTATTATTATTATTATTATTATTATTAATTATTATATTATTATTATTATTATTATTATTATTATTATTATTATTATTATTATTATTATTATTATATTTTATTATATTATTATTATCTTATGATTATTATTAATTATTATTAATTACTATTATTATTATTTTATTTTATTATTTATTATTATTCATTTATTATTATTATTATTATTATTATTATTTTTTATTACTTATTATTTATATTATATTATTTATTATTATTATTATTGATTATTTTATTTTATTTGATTAATTTCTATTATTAATAATTCTAATATAATTTTACTATTTTAATTCTAATCTATTTTTAACTATTTTAACTAAATTTTAACTATTCAATTATATTATCACCAAATAAAATAATTATTATCTAATTATTATTATTATTTCTTTTTAATTATTTTTATTAATATACACTACTATTATTATTCTTATTCATTGATTCTTATTTTTCTTAGTTGTTGATATATATATTATTCAATCTTTCTATTATTCATATATTATTATTATCTATTTTCTTTAATTATTTTTCATTATTAATCATTTACATTATTATTCTCATTTCCTATCATATTCTTATTTGTTTTAACATAAATAAAATTAGATCTATTAATTCTTGTAATTTTTATTATTTTTGATTCAATAATCTTTTATTACTTTATTATCATTTAATGTAATATAATTATTATTTTCTTATTTTTTTATTATTATTCTTATTGATTATTCTTATTACTAATTATTATTAATTATTATTATATGTTTTTTCTATATTATTATTATTTTATACTATTTTATCATTGTACTTACTGTTGGACTTTCTCTTACTCTTCATCCTCATTATGATTATTTATTATTATTTAATTCATTATTATTATTAACAGATATCGGAGGATTTTTATTCTTTCCTTGTGGCCATCTCACGATCAGAAAATTTGTTCTACCTCTCAGATCGTCCGGGGTAATGGGGGGAAGAAAAGGATTTTCTTCAGCATATTCATTCCATTTGGCTCTTCTCATACTGTAGGAGGATTTTGTTCCATAGTTAGGAGATGGATTTTTTTAAGGAAGGGATCGGTAGGTCCTGAAGACTCTTTGAGTCATGAGAGTCAGGTTGGTCTTCTTCTTTCGAACGATTGTTGATCTTCTTTTGGGACTAGGCATCTCTCAACGGTTTTTTCTTCTTTCCAGTTTTTTTTGTCTTTCTTCTTCTCAATTTTTTATTCATTTTTTTATAGGCACTGTCTCTTCTTAAACTTCCCTGTTTTGATTTGGCACTGTTTTAAATTCACTGCTTTGATTAGGCACTGCTATAAATTCACTTTGTTTTGATTGTATTTTTGTATTTATTTTTCACTTTTATATTTTATTTCAGTATATCGATTGTTCGAGTTGCTCTAAGGGTTACCAGTATTGTCCCACTAAAACATAGGTAAGAGCAAGGGATAAAAAAGATGACTGTCACTTCTTATAGTTATTGCTTAAAACTAATTAATTTAATTATTCATCAATAAATGTTAAAGATTAATAATAATCAACCCATGTTTGTTAATTTAGTAGATTTATAACTTGTTTATTACAACATGCGCGATTCTGTCCAGTTTTCTCAACTTAGTGAGCTGGCTCTGTTTTGTGCCTAGGTTCACCTCCTTTCATATCACCCTTTCTTCCATAATAGAGGGCTTAATCAATTTATCATATGAATTCATAATTAATAACCGAATTTTTTTAAGAGTTAATATAATAAGCAATACACAGTTTAAATCCAAGTCACCGGCTTTATAATGCCAGGCATTTTTACACACGTCCTTCTTCTTGTAACGTAGGACTCTAACTCTGATTAAATTATTTTTCTCACAGATAGTGGCAAAGATTCACAATTAAAAGTCAGTATAATAGGAATACATTGACTTAAATTCTAAAGTGCCGCCCTTTTATGTACCAGGCACCTTCACACGTTCTTTCTTCTGTAATGTAGGACTTACACTCCTTCCTACCCTTGATTCTCTTTTATTCTCGGGCGCTCTTCCCTGGGCGTCATCTTTTTTGTGTATTGCCCTTACAAAATTTAAAGTTGCACAAATAAAACCGTTGTAGGTCATATACATAATAATATTGACTCCATCTAGTTATTGGTGTACAGGAAATCTTTGAAAGTGGTGTTTACATGAATATTTAGCAGGTGTACACAATTATAGAAAGGATCAGGATTCCGGTCCTTTTATATATATTATATATATATATTATATATAATACTATATTATATTATAATATATTATATATATATATATTATATATATTATATAGGTTATATATATTATATATATTATATATATATATATTATATATATAGTATATATATATGTATTTGTAGTCGAGTGTACGGACCAACACGCTCGCAAAGAAGCGGCACACTGGCTGACATATCACACCATGGAAGGGCCGTAGAAATACATTTTCAAATTGTCATAAGGATGATTTGAACATGGCGAAGAATGATCAAGTCAGTCAAAATTAAATAAAAACAAAATACCATCTATCCTTGCTTATGAAATATCCTAAATGTATTTTCATACATTTGTTGAAAGAATATTCACTTCTTGAAGTTACAAGAAAATAGTTACTGCTAAAGTGGGGAAGATTAGATAAATATGTGATAATCTTTTAGAAGGTGTTATTGAACGTAAAGTAGGAAAATGACGACGGTGTATAGGGTCAGATTGAAACAATCAATGAAGATATGGCGAACAGTTGCGGGTGTCGGCGACGGCAAAATTCGCACATGGCGAGAGGTCCAGTGGAAGCAGTAATAGTGATGTGACTGATATAGTGTGGCAATACGAGGTATGCAGAATATCACCTCGTGTAACGCTTTCGTCTGTGGGAAAAAAGACCACTCACCAATGCTTGCTTATATTTTCTGATTTCGTCCCGCTGATCAATTGGCAGCACTTCTTGCATATAAGATCGGAGCTTTGTCGGCGAGCAGCGGATAGCAATCAGTTGATGGAGGCGCCTTGTCGAGATGGCTCCGGAGAAGTACCGATGGAACAACTCCCCGAAAGAGGAGACACCAATTTTGTCTCTGTCAAGCGATTCTTTGCAGTTCGCCTACATATATATATAATAATATATATATATATATAATATTTTTGTAAATTTTATACTATATATTATTTTGTATATATAATGTATATTATCATATATATTATAAAACATGCATTTAGATTATATTTATAAAAAATCATAAAATAAAATAATAATATAATGAATAACAATTTATACTAATTATAATAACCATAATAAGTTATTTATTATTATAATGTCATAAAAATAATAAAATAAAATAAATAAAATAAATAAATAAAATAAAATAAAAATAATAATAATAGATAAATAATAATAAATAATATAATAATTAATACGATGTAATAATAATAATAGATATAATAAAATAATAATAATATGAATAATATAATATAATAATAATATAATAATACTATAATAATAATAATAATCATAATAATAATAACATAATAATAACAAATAATAATAATAAAAATAATAATAATAAGTATAATTATATAGGTGAATCAAAACTATTAAATTTATAATTTGTAATTAATACTAACATATGATAATACAATAATTATAAATATAATAATAGATCTACTAAAATAATAGTAATGAATAATAATAATAAATAGTAATAATAATAAGTAATTATAAATAATAATATAGATAATAATAATAATATAATATATAATATATATAATAATAATATATAATCTAATAATAATAATAAGATCATAATAATAATATAATATAATAATAATAATACATAATAATAGATAAAATATAAGCAATTGAGATTTTCAGGTTCATGCTAACTAACACTATCAGTTCATTCTTTAGAGAATTTTACAGGCAATAACTCAAACTTTTCTCCTATAAATATAGTTATATTCGTTCGTATGCTATTCATGGTAATTTTTGACAAAAGACAGTCAATGTCTAATAAATAGTAGAACAAGTTATTTTAGTCTTTCATTACTCAACGTTTCTGGTTATATTTCCTCAACATAACCATTGTATCATAATTTTTTAATAAAGGTATTCAAAGAGTTAATGTTCTACCCCAAATAAATTTCATTTCTTTTGGCTTGTACAGACTATTAATTAAGCATTAACGTCTTATATAGACTATAGCTTTATTATGGCAATTTTCTAATCGTGTTTTTATCTGATACGATAAATTTTCTTCACAAGTCTTTTAGTTGTTCTTCTCGACTTTTGCACCAAAGTTAGTATTTCTTATAGTTTGACTAGAATCGTTATGAGATTTGTCGTTCATTCTTTCACTTTTTTAGCATGCGCTGGTGTTAATATTTTGTCTTTGTTATCTAGACTTCTGAATCTTAAGTTCAGTCGTCTACATTAGTTTTCTTTCTTGTGTGTATATACTTTTTGTTTTTACTTTTTACTAAATACTAGAACTGACGGCTGGCATTAACTTAATGCACGCACAGCACGGATACACACCACTACATCCACATGCTATATATATATTATATATATATGTTTTCTTTTCGATATACATCTACTTATTATATAATGACGGGAAATGACTAGAAGTGAGAGTATGTATATACGTATAGTACACGAAGCATATTATACTATTTTCATAATTATAATACTATAATATATAATAGTATTATTTGTTGAGCGATCTATCAACCAATGATGAAACTGAAAAGCTCCGGTTCACCATTTTCTTTTATTGGACACCTAGCCAGGAAGTGAACAGGTTAGAATATATACTATAGTATAGTGAGATATATAACGTATTATATATATATTATATCTATTATATTATCATATATACCTAATATATTATCACTATACTGATATATATTAGTTATAACTATATACTATATATATATATAGGTGTGTGTAAAAATATAAAATTATATTGCATTATAAAAACCACTATATTTGATAAAATATTTTATGTTGTTCTCTCTATTATTTTCTCCCTTGCATGCTTCATAAAAAAGTTCATTTTTATTTCATTATTTCAAATCTCTACATACATTCAAACATACATTCATACTTCAACTTCAGACTTACAACTTGTCAACCTCAACTGACCCTTTCATTTCTGATGAAAAAAGGATTTCTTGAAAATTATGTTTTTCGTCGTTCAGTGATCGTCAGGTGATTCTTTAATTCTATTATTTTGTAACACAGTTGCTGAGATTTCTTTCCATATCCTTTGGGACTACTCGACTCATTTTAATTTACTTGCTTTGTTGAATCTTTTTGCCCTTTCTGCAAGAGTCAGAGTAGGTAGGTTCTCATGTCTTCTCTCAATGGCTCCAAGTGTTGCTTGCAATTCATCTCTGCAGTATCAAACAAATCCGTATATGTTAATAAGTAAAAATTTTACTCATAAGGTATTACTATATATATATATAGTATATATATATATATTATTTATATACTATACTCGTATATTATATTATATATAATATTATTAGTTAGATATAGATATATATATGTATTATATCTATATATATATATATTATTATATTTATTAATATGTATAGTAGATACTAAGTATATATATATAATTATAATAGATATATTATATATATTATATATATATATATTTGCAATATTCATACAGTATATATATATAATATTATTATTAATATATTATATATATATATATATATATATATATATCTTATATATATATATATATATATATATATATACTACTAGCTACAATATATATACACTATATATTATATATATTATATTATGCATATATATATTTTTATATACATATATATACTATAATATAGTATAATATATCTATATAAATATATATATATATTTATAGTATAAATGAGAACAAAATCTATCCATCACCCATCTATAGAGATATTTATCGAAAACTTACGATCCTATCTGGTACTTCTTAGCATACTGTAATAGCCAAAACAAATTGAATTCTTTATAATTAATCCTCTTATAAGTTTATGCCAGGTTGATAACATTTTAACGATGGTATATTTTCCTACATTTAGCTGATTCGACTCCCCCTTACCTAGAAGAGTTCGTTTCATCATATCCTATCATAAGCCAAATTCTGCCACTAATTATTAACCATCAATCTCTATTTAAATCTTTCTCCCACACCCCATTCAGTGAGTTTCCCATCTTATCCATTAGGACTGCCCTTTTGTTGGGAAGGTTTTTTCTGCCTTTTCAAGGTCAATTTGAAAATAAAAATTGGCCTCTCGCAATGTATGGGAAATAAAGCTTTAGCGTTCCGACAGCAAACCTTATTCTGCTTTCTTTTACTCGCATTTTCCAGCGAAAAGCTTTTTTGCAGGTTCTTGTGTTGGAAATATGGGCAACTAACCCCTAACTCTTTTCAAATTTATATTTTCAATTATAGTATATCTTCATTACATCTATAGCTGTAATTAGGCCACGGAAATATAATCCACCCATTCACAAGCACATATAATATAGTAGTAGTAACTCTACTATCTATACTAATGATAACTATTCTACTATACTATATATATAATTTTATCTATATATAGTATAATATAGCTATCATAGCTATATATATTACTATATATAATATATATATAGAATATATATGAATATTTATAGTATATATATACTATTACTGATAACATAGAGATCTTATCTATTATATATTAACTATTATAATATATATATATACTATATAATATTATATTATATATATATATATATAGATATGGATAGCAGGCGGGAAGATGGAGTGAGGAAAAGATGGGACGGGAATATTTAGGAGGATTGCATTGATTGAATGTGGCGTGGAGAGAATGAGTGGACCAGAGTCAAGAGGTGAGTTGGGGGTGAAGAGGGACGGGAAGAAGATATGGAAATACAAATGGAAGAAATTATTAGGGCGATAACTAAAGGAAAAAAAAAAAGGAAAGTCCACAGGTCTAGATGGTGTGAGTATGGAAATGGTACAGATGGGAGGCAGAGGGGTGGAGAGAATGGCTGTAAGGCTTAATATATTTATGGTTGGAGGCAAGAAGAGGTCCACTAGGTTGGGATGATGGTTGTTGCGTTACGCGCTGTATAAGGAAAGGCGGATAGCGTAATGCGAGGGTGGTAAGTATTACGAGGTTTGTCTCTTTCTGAGACGCCTGTAGTAGGGAATAGTGTATGAGAATACTATGAGGAGGGTGAGGATTTAAACGGAAGAAAAGAATGGGTGTCAGCAACAAGGAGCAATTAGATGGGAAGGGCTGTGTCGTGTGTCTGCAAGTGTTCCAATGACGATGCTTGTTGAAGAAAAGGATGAAGGACAAGGCAGAAGGTGTAATGAGGTGTTTTTTATCATCTGGAGAAAGGCACTTAGATAGAGTGAAGAGGGGTGACTTCGGGAGCTGCTGAGGAACATGAGTAGGGGAAATTAGGTGTAAAGTATTAGGGCCTTCTAGTAGAAATAGCAGAATGTGGGTGAGAGTTTAGGAGGGAGGTACAGATGTTAGAGTGGCCAGAGAGGTGTTTAGAGCACAATGATGTTTTGTCACCGTGCTCTTTTCAATTTATTTATGCGAGGTGCTCTGCAGGGGAATGATGAGGAGTCGAGAGGGCTGTAATTGATGGATGGTGATAGAGTGCGAGAACGGTACATGATGACTACTTTGCGGTAATATTACATCCTTGTGTCGCGAGATTCAAAGGTTGTCAGTATTTGGCTGAAGGAGCTTTGCCGCAGACGTGTGTGGACTACAAGTGTCTTAAGAATAATTCAGCGTAGAGTAGAAGTGCTTATGTTTGAGAGGCAGAACACGGATGATGCGGATGGGGTTAGAGTAGATTGATAGGAGGCTCGTATTACTGAAGAATGTAAGGTCTGTCAGATATTTTAGGCGATGCATGTTCGCGTCCACAGGAAGGAACGGCATGAAGGAAAGATAGATTCACTTAGAGTAGAGAGAGAATGCGAGCATTGAGTGTTTGAGCGGCATTATGGAAAGCGGGAGGGTATTTATCCACATAAAACTCTAACTATAAGCGAATGGTTGTGAAAGAATTTTTCAAGTTCCAGCCCGGGTACTATATGAGTCTGTGAACATGGCTTGAATTGCTAGGTCCAAGAGAAATGAAGCGTTTGAGAGAAAGGGCTGGATGAGCCCGTTTTTTGTTTAGTTAAAAGTGCATTAAGTGTAAAAATAGGGTAATAAAAGAGAGATGTGATTGGAAGAATATGATTTTGGTGAGAAGCCCGGCAGTAGCCGGAGATGTTAAGATAGATTGCTTGGACACTCTGGACGGAGAATGGAGCAGAGGGTGGGTAGAGAGTTTGGGAAGGCGGACGGGATAGGACAGGAGAGAAGGGGGAGCAAGCAAAGAAGATGATGGTGGAATAAAGGAAATGTTGGACGAGACGAATGAGGGCTGGAGAAGGTGCGTTTCTAGCGCGAGAAGAATGATATGTGAGGAGGTTGGGGAGGCAGCATGTAAGGACAAATAGAAGCTGACACGGTACCACCTACCCCTTTAGCCGGGTAATAGTGCTAGTATAATAAATACATTAGATAATAAGTATTTTTACTACTACTACTATTATATTATTATATAGTAATATATATATAATAATAATATCTACTAGATAAAATCACTTATCTTATATTCTCAGCTAATATATATCTATACATTATATATATCGTATATTATACTATTATATATTGTGCATATACTAGTCTATATTATACTGATACAGTATCCATTCACATATATCATATATAATATTATTTAATATAATATATAGCCTAGTATTATATAGTAGTAAATATATCA
>JABUQX010119187.1:32500-35758 GCA_015478945.1 Trachelipus rathkii | reverse complement strand
ACTTTACCTTTACTAAGAGCTAATAAAACTTTTAACTCTTCTCTTTGTGCTAGTTGTCGTAGAGAATCTGTTCAGGAACTAGTAGCACAATATTCCAGACATTTTCATGAAATTATTTCCAATGTTGGAGTACCCTGGAGGAATGCTCTCGATAACAGAAGATTGAAATCATCTCATTCAAGATCTTCAAACTGATCTTGATCTCAATAACTTTGGTAAGGAACTCTTCTCTCTCTCTCCTCTCTCTCTCTCTCTCTCTCTCTTCTCTCTCCTCTCTCTCTCCTCTTCTCTTCTCTCCTCTCTCTCTCTCTCTCCTCTGTCTCTCCTCTCTCTTCTCCTTTATCGTTTTTGCTTCTTGCGTTCTACTCCTTTTGGCATTTGGGAAACCATTTATTTTGCGCAGATATTATCAAATCCATTTCGACAAAGCTCACAAGACTTCTTCATTTCAAGCTCCTTTTTCGGTATATGTCTTTCCTCTGTATATTTCACATATTCCTTCTGTCCCTTCTTCAGAAGCGCTGTTACGCCATTGTTTATCTTTTAAATCTTTAAGGGATTATTAATGGCTTATTCTCCTTAGTACTTCATCACCAATCCAACCTTTTCCACACAGTTCTACCCTTCTTACTCTTTTAATTAAAAAAATGTCCCTTCCAACATCATTAAATCTCAAAAACTCTATGGTCGTCTGAGTAAAATAGCTCTAGTGTTCTCGAATTTCAAATGTAACAGCTAAATTTGGTTAATCTTAATACCTTAAAAACTCTGTTTCCTTTCACTTTCTCCTCGCATTAATCTGCCATAACAAACTATACAATTTCGAAAACGACCAACTTAAACCTGCTTTTATTCTAATAAATAATTGGTGCCCTCTTTTAATCCTTTATCATTTCTGGAAAGATCACTTTTTAATCTTCTCAGACAACTTCAAATAAGTTTTTCTAGGTGCACTTGTAATTTTTTCACTCACTTAAAGTTGCTTTTCTTTATAATGGATGTCGTTCACCCCTACATAGAGTTGGCCAAATAAATTTGTGGTTCTACTTTACATATCTCTTCTTAACATGGGAGGTTCTTCGACACTTTGCTAATCAAACTTCTATATAATATATAAATATATATATATATATATATATATATATATATATATATATATAGATATTATATATATATATATATATATATATATATAATAATAATATATAATAACTTATATATTATATATATAGATATATATTATATAGTATATATATATATATATATATATATAATATATATATATATTATATATATATAGTAAATAATATTATATATATATATATACATATAATATATATATATATATATTATATATAGCCTAATATATATATAGTTGAAATATAAATTTATTAATATAATAGTATATATATATATATATATATATATAATGTTAAAACGTTTTATCTATATTATATTATTAAATTTATATATAATATAAATTTATATATTATAGATATTATATATTAATTTATTATATTATATGAATTTCCTGATGGATTCAGATAAAGATTGAAAACTTGCTTGAATAATTAGCAAATCTGAACCTGCAACAAACCGATTTCCATTACCTAAATTAATCCTTAATAGTATAATATAACAATAAATAATTAATTTATTATTATATTATTTGTAAATAAGCTGCAAGCTGGTATTATATTTACCTTTGACATAATTTGCCTGTATAATTACGTAGAAATATTATAACCTAGAAATCAAGTAAAACAATTAAAAGATTCAATATGAATTTTTCAAGAGAATTATAAAAATTTTGGTGCCACAATATGGTTCTTTCTCTCCTAAGCAATCATTATTGTTAGCAAGGATAAATAAGCAATATACTCCGTATTTCCTATTGTGGTCTATTTCAGTATTAAGATTTTTTTAACACAAAATTATGTTTTCAGCATAATTTTCCGAAATTAATTATTTTGAAGTGGATTGTCTTGATTAAATAGATTTCAGCTATTTTGTTGAATGTTGTAAAGACTATTTACTATATAATATTTATAAGAGGCTACGATATATTTTCTTTACGTTAGTAACCCCCCCCCCCCAAAAAAAAATATATATATATATATTGCAAATATACTGTAGAGTATCAGATTCAGATATTTGAATTCTTTGATGTAATTTATATGTACTTAATTAAAAGCATGAACATTTCAGCCAGTAATTTTAAATCACTAAATAATTTAATGAATTGAGTAATTAATAATATAAATATTTTCCCTAGGTTTTGAAAAATGAGTCGCCATCCGAAGTATTTGAAAATGAGGTGCATAAAAGTATTGATTCGTCAAGAGGACCACTTTGGCGTGCTATTTATATTACAAAAGACGAAACTACAAAGGAAAGAAGCACATTTACAAGCAATATATTGTTCAATATTCATCATGCAATAGCTGATGGTTACACGGCCTTTAAAATCTGTAACAGCTTTCTGAAAGTTTTAAATGATGTGATTGGCAAAAATGTACAAACATTTTATGATTTTGGACAACTTAATGATGGACATGAAACAGATGAGCTATTGGAACAGAGAATGGAATATTTGAAGAACAACCCTGAACAGTTTGAGGAAATAAAAACGTTTCATAAAAAGTTTGAGAATGTAAAGCCTCTCTTTTCTAATTTATTTCCCGTTCCAAAAGATGAGGAAAAGAGAACTAAATTTATTCATGGGGAAATCGATAAAGAAACTAATTCAAAATTACTAAAAGAATTCAAATCAAATGGGATATCATTCCATGCTGGATTTTCTTCCGTTTTCAATTGGGTCTTAATGGATATATTTACTCAAAAAGGATTAACTGATAAAGAAATATATTTATCCACAAAACACTTATTAAATATAAGGAGATATTGGAAAAAGTTTTCGCCAGCACAATTGGGATCACACATAGGAATTATTAAAATATTGTCCAAAACAGATAAAAATGTTGGAGAAAATTTCTGGTCATATGCCAAACAATTTAGCAATGATTTAAAAAGTGCCATTGAAAACATGCAGGCAATTGATAGCAAAGTAAAAAATCGTTCTCCTGCTTCCGAAAACCTCTTCTTAGACTTCAAAATGCTTTCTGAATGCTTCATCCTCCTCACAATTTTATTAAACTGCACAAGCAATATGGTTGACTTATCATCATTTACAAGGCAAGAGATCATCGTCACAATAAAACTGCTTTCAAGAGTCCTCAATTCCATAGCATTACGCGA
>JABUQX010119187.1:15000-30000 GCA_015478945.1 Trachelipus rathkii | reverse complement strand
ACGAAAACGAAAGAAAATGGGAGGAGTCAACTCGAGTCGTGCTTCTTTCCCACGCATTGAAGCAAACCAAACAGCTGATTCAGTTGGCAACCACCTACCTCCCTATAGTAAAATTCCATAGTACAAGCCCTTTAAAATTTGAACCATCCAAAAAAAAAAAAAAAATAGAGAGAGAGATGAAGAAAAGATTCATTTTAGCAAAGAAGAAAAAAAACCACAATGGTAATTGCAAAAAAGCATAGAAAAGAAAGTTACTCATTGTTTTTCTAGATAGGAATATTTTCAATAATAGACAACAAAATTTCTTTTATTAATTGTTTACCAAATGAGTAAATCTACAAAGAGAAAATTGTACGTTTTTGTTGAAAATTGTGAATTGAAAGAAAGAAATTGATAATACAAAGACCGACAAAAAGGTAATAGGATGAAGAGATTGCAATATATTAGTAATCGGCTGAATTAAATGACGGGGATAAAATAAATTTTATTATAATGGTCATTAATTATGTTGCTAATATGTAAACTATTTATCTTCCTTTTAGCTATCATATTGTCTGTCTTGAACTTTTACTATTCTATTGCGTAGTATGTAATAGCTATTAGTAGGTTTGTAAAGGGGTGCCAATCATTGTAAGATATTTCAATTAGCTCAGTCATAACCTATCTTATACCTAATGTTGAAATCTCTTCTACAGAACCTACGGAAGTCACCATTGATTTGATATTGATCATTTATTTTATGTATATTAATCTCTTAGGAAAGTACACACAATGTAAGGAGACTGACGTACATATCTCCATAGAGTATTATATAACAAACGTTAGAATAAGCTTGGCCTGTTGCCAGCCAAATGTAAATCTATTAGGAAGGATTAGAATTAGCCAATAAGAGAGTACTCAAATTTGAATGACTAAGATGCAAGTGCGTCCCTGCAGACGTGGACATCGAGGAGTGGGCCAAGAGAGCATGCCCGAAGCAGTCGCTCTTGGTAGCGATTGTCCCTGATTTTATATAATCTTGTTATAACGATATAAACATTATTGTGCAATAATATTATTCTATTAAAATAATAAACTGTGTGAAATAACCAATTAAAATTATTACTATTTTGACACTCATACGAGGAAGTCACGTTATTGTTCAGGCTCCGGCCTATTAAACCGGCAGTTTTGCCCTTATATATCAACGTGTATTAACATTGTTTCTTCTATTTAAATATAATTTTGCCATCATTACATTTTAATTAATTATTATTGACGTGCCTTTAATATTTCACTTGTGTTTTTAATAAACTATTGCCGCATCAATCACTTTCACTAATCACCCACATTATTAATTACTTTTAAATTGGACTGAAGTCATATCAGTTCATATATATATATATTATGATATATGTTAAGATAAAAATAAGATATCTATAAATTTTTATGATCTACTGTTATTATTGCTATATATATATATATATATATATATATATATATATATATATATATATATATATATATATATATATATATATATATATATATAATAATAAATAAAAATTTGCATATAAGTCGAGATTCATTTCATTCTACATATATATATGCGCGCTATATTATTCAGTAACTCTACAGGAAATTAATAAAAATTTGTAATTACTTTAATTTCATTATGATATATATATATATATATATATATATATATATATATATATAAGAGTATATATGTCAGATATGTATGTTTTATATTTATATATATATATATGGTATATATATATATATATATTCCTAGTGTATCCTGCGTTATTTAGGCTTCCATAGCTGAAGGATAAATAACCTCTTCTCTTCTTATCCTCTTCTTATCCTCTATTCAACGTCTCTGCTATGATGGAACAAGTTATTTAAGATAAAGCACAGTTCTCATTTATAAATCTTCTCCTTTTTCTATGATCCTCTCTATCACAGCCACCGAACACCCTGTCTTCCAGTTACTGTAATCATCTGAGTTATTTCAACGAAACCCATTCATAAACAATACGTACTTCCACAATTTTTCCTGATTTTAAATAAAATCATCCTGATTGACATCAACCTAATAGATGTGTAACATTTATTAGAAGGATACTTTCACCCATAAGAAAAAAAAATTTCCGATTTGAAACATTTAGTTAGTACCTTTTACGATTCTGGCAAAC
Organism: Trachelipus rathkii; assembly: GCA_015478945.1. Lineage (NCBI taxonomy): Eukaryota > Metazoa > Arthropoda > Malacostraca > Isopoda > Trachelipodidae > Trachelipus > Trachelipus rathkii. The sequence goes on along the minus strand of JABUQX010119187.1, from coordinate 27,823 downwards.
AAAGTTTATTTTTAGTTGACTTTACAATTTGTTATACGATCGATAAAACTAAATAGGAAAATCAAATTTTCTAAAAAATAAAATAAATGCTTCAGGTCTAACTTGGGATGTACATAATAGTTTAACTTTAGAGTGAAAGTTAACACCCTCATCTCTTTCTCTCAATCCCGACGTCAAGTAAATTTTTTTATATAAATTTTGGAAAGGTATCATTGATAATTATACTGTATAATAGAGGTTTGCCACGTCTCCACTTTATGGATCCAGGCAGTAGGGATAAAGGATAGTGTTTAGTCAGTAAATTCTTCAAGCTTTAAGTGAATTAAACAGTTTTTTTTTCTTGTGATCATAGTTAATAATATATAAAAATATTTAAAGATAAATTGAAAAAGGGTTAGAAGAGGATTTAGGACGCCTTGTATAGCACATACCATCACTCTCCTTTACAACGTCAAAATATGCAGAACAGGCTGGCAGGGTCTTAAAATATTTACGAGCGAACGGGAACGGTCATGCGCCAGAAACAATGTATCGACAGATGTATTCTAATAAACGACATCCCCATCACACTACATTTGCGATCGTCTTTCGTATATTACGTTGAACGGGACAACTGCAAGCACCGAATTCGACCATGGGTTCCAAGCTGTATGCGCTACACCTGCGAGAGAATACGTTGCAAGAGATGGCAGAGACTTCTCAAACCCTTTTCCAGCACCATGACCTGTGTCATCGGATCATTTTGAACGTTCTGCGTGATGAGAATCTGCACCCTTATCATAAACTAGCTTTTCAGTGCCTCACCAAATGTATTATATGACGTGGTTTTTTCTGATGATTCCAGCAACACGTAACATAAAACCAGATAAAAGTGTCGTTGATCCCCAGATGAAGTGTTATTGTAAAGGTGACTGCGTGATAAATTTCCACAACACTCAAACTGAGCACACAACAATCCCAATTTTACTAACCCAGCAGGCATTAGAACGAATTGCTTAATGTGTAAGTTGATATACCGGAAGACAAACTAACTGAACGACATCCCCACTGGCAATTCGAACTTGTCACTCCTACCTAACATGTTCATCAACCAGTTTTTTGTTATTCTCGAGGATGTTCCTTCTGGCAGTTTGTCACGAATGATGTTGCGTCATGCTTGATGAGCTCCAGCCTTTTTTGATACCAGCTCGCCAGCACTGATGCTGCACATACCACAATCGCTTGCTAGCGGTGATATGGCTGACCAACAAACCCCAGACCCGACATTATTTCAGGGCCACCCCAGATGAGTCTCACTTAAAACTATTCAATTGGTGAGTTGGTCTGCAGATATGGTACCTAATAACCAACTGCTCCTTTGCATAAGTTACACAACATTAATATTGTTTACATTGTACCTGTTTTCCTCTCAGCCTATGATTGTGGCACAGCCGTCTTTGTCTCTATAAACACCAGCTTTAACTGATACTTCCTAATATACAGAATTCAGATTTGTTCCACACCATGGTGTCTTATTGTTTCCCACTTGTTATTTGCACTCAATCTTCGTTATATATGAAGATATATATATATATATATATGTTATATATATATATATATATATATATATATATGTAGTATGTTATATATATATATATATACATGCTATATGGCTATATGATATATACAACTATTTTTTCTGGTGTGGTGAAGTGTAGAAGTAGGATAAAATTTTAGAGGATAAAACTCCCACGATGGTAGATGATTATAAAGATATATATATACATATACATATTATTATATTATTATTATTACATATATATATATATATATATATATAGATATATATATATATGCTATACATATATATATATATATGAGTGATATATGTATATATATATATATATATATATTAATTCTATTTAACATTCATTTTTATTTATTTCTTTCGTAATAAATGTTATAAGGAAGCTGTTTCAAAATATTCCACAAATTCCTAATGCTGAAACTTGTATTAAGGTTGACCTTCAGACTCCCTACCAAAATTTTCAATTTCTTATCAACTAAGAAATTCAATATTTTTATTTTTTTGTTCTCACTGCAAGAACTACTAAAATCTCCATTAGCGTATATTAAAAATTTATTCAGTTAGTCTGTTTTAATTAAGGAAATATATATGATTTTTTAAAAACCACCAAAAACCCCAAAAAAAAAATAAAAAAATTTAAACAAACAATTACTTTTTATATTAATAAAAATAGAAAACTAACATCAAAACTCTTCAAATAAAATAAAAATATTTGATAGGGAATTGCATTTGTTTTTTTAATTTAAAACACTCATAGTAAACTGATTGCAATATATATATATATATATATATATATATATATATATATATATATATATATATAGTATATATATATATATATATGATATATATATATATATATATATAAGTATATATATTAATGAAAATCTACTTGCAGAAAATTTTGCCATAGTTTTAAATAGCTGTTGTTGGCTTTATAAAACCCTGAAAACGAAATATATATATATATAGAGTATAGGTATAGAGAGAGGTAGCAGAATATAGTATATGAGAGAAAGATATAGTATATATATATATATGATATATATATATAGATATTATATATGTATATATGTATATATATATATAAAGACACAGAGATGGGGTAAGTACCAAGGATACACATGTACTGGTACTTGTATCATGTTACACTTTATATCTAGTTTAAGATTTGTCACACTGTTGTTGAAACCCACTACCTAACGCCTTCATCTAATTTTCTTTAAAGAAAACTAAAATTTAGGTGTAACTTTAATCATACATTAAACATATATATAGAGAAAGATATATATATAAAGATAGATATAAATATATGAGGTAGCAGTAGATAGAAGGTTATGTATATATATATATAGTATGATATATATATATAAAAAGTATAGAAAAGTAAAAAGAAAGCATTTTTTTCAGATGTAACATATCCGATGATAAACTGATTAATACCAAGATTTGATTTGATATAGTATATATATAAAATATATATAAAGAAATATATATATATTATATATATATATATATATATATGTTATATATATATATATAAGAGTGCTATAACATGTCAAACCTTCCAACCCTCAACAGTGATTTTTGCAAATGATTTATATATTTTTGTTCTAGTATTGAAAATTCAAATATAGAATTGTCAGTTTGAGTAGCATTATTTTTCTCTGGCTCTTCCATAAGAAAGCCTGCTCTTCTCTTTCACCATATATATTAGCCCAGCATTGCTAAATACTTCCTGTCAAGCATAGTTTGTAGACCGCTAAGCATTTCACAAGCCAATTGCCGCGGGTAAACATTTTGTTAATCTTCACCAACTATAGATCACTGTTTGTATCTATCGGCTTTTCTGATGATAGTTTTCAATTATTTCTACATCTTTTAGTAATGAGTGTGTTTCTTCATCACTGCTGGACTACAAATTCTTCCATTGAATCTGCTATTGATTACTTGTAGTTAAAGTTATCTCTGTGATTTTATTTTTTCCTTTTATAGGTTGGTAATTACATTGTTTGATTAAAGTTGCCGTTAAATCAAACAGCTGTAAAGTGACGAATTAACTTGTTCTAATATTAAGCTACAGCAAAACTTGTTTTATTACTAGGGTCTATGTTGCATAGTATAAAGCACACACACTCAATAAACCAAAGCGTGTTTTTAGTTGCTTTATTACATCTTTCATTCTTTTTAAACTGGCATCATTTTTTTTATTTAAAGATGGTTCAAAATGATTCTCCCTAGCGTTGAGATTATATTATTGAGTCTACATCGCAGACAGAAGCTGTAAGAGGCGCCATTCGCAATTTTTTCAAATGGTTTCAATAGCTTAACGCAGTGTGATATGATGTCATTTCCCATTTGTAAGAATGTTAATTTTGGAATACGAACCAGCATGGCAAGAGGTTTTCTTTCTGAGCAAACCATTCTTTCCCATCATATGCAGCGTACCATTCCAAAGTTGCTGAACCGTTCTTATAAGATGCTGATATGAACATCAAGCCCTTAAATACCTCAACTCATTTTAAAGCAATGCGTTCAGATTTCATCTAAAGTTACTTTTTTATGTAATTTTTTACTTCACCCGCTAATAATATTCACAATATCCGTAGGGCAAGCGCAGATGTGTGATTTATCCTTAATTATGCGTGATGTTTGCGGATGCGTGGATGCGGATGCGGATGTTATTTGCATCACTAGATTTATGTAGTATGAGAGAGAGCATATACAGGCATATATATGTATATATATATATATATATATATATATATATATATATATGAGGTAGCAGGCATAAGGTATAGTATTGTTTCATAATTTCTCTCTATTCATAAAATCATTTTAAGCAAATCGTAAGTCTCAGTGGGAAAATGTTTGATCGCACCGTACATTCAAAAAATTTATGCTGTTCGGACTTCAGACTGCAGTCTCTTATTGCAAGTTGATTGAAGTAGTTAGGCTTGTCAATTTGTTTGTAATTTTATTTAATATTTTTGAAGTTTTTATTTTTAGCTATATTTACAATGAGTAAATGTAACACTGAGAGTGATTCATTAGTTCCAAAAGATTTCAAACCATTAATGCAACAAACTTGTGTAAGTCCGAATTAATAATTTCTGGGAAATTTTTTTTGAACTTGCTCACTTACAGTAATTCTAAAGGTATTCGTTTCTATAAAGAATTCAAGATTACTATGATTTTATTCTAACCAAGATTGACAACGAAGATAAGCGTGCGGAAATGAAGAAGCAATTTGAATCCAATTTTGGATCGGTGCTAAAGACAGATGATAACCTAAGCGGCGACTGGTGTAAGACTATTTCATATTTTTTAAGTTTGGCTAGATAAAATCTCTATTGATATATATCGATGTACCGGCGATACAGTACTGAGTACCGGTATCGCCCAAAAGTTTTTTCAAAGTACCATACTTCCGGTGTCAGCCTGAAGAGGTCACGGGCGCATCGAAGCATCTGGTATCGCCTGCTAATTTTTCATGTACCTTCGTGCCCATCAGTCAGCATGGAGAGATATATATATATATATATAGAAGATTTATATATATATAAATATATATATACATATAGTATATGAGTATATATATATATATATATATATATATATATAATATATATATATATATATATATATATATATATATATGACAAAAACATCCCAGATAAAAAAAGAAAACTAAAAGTTATTTAAGAAGCTTAAAATTCACAAGGTTTCGAGCTCATATTCACACCTCATCTTTAAGATGCTAGATTAAAAGTGATGAAAATACAAAGTCAAAGAAGGAAACAGCAAAATTATAAAAGGTCTCAAGCTGGGAGCCTAAACTAATCATTAAAATATGGGTTCCGTTTTATAATTTTATTAGTTAAAATATCAATGGTATTGAAAACATTATTAATATTAAAATTATTTGCATTAGCTTATAAAAACTTTCACATAGTTTCCAAATTTCAAGATTTAATATTCTTTTAAAGGAAAAAGATTTATTTACATCACTATTGTGGTTCTTATTTATTCAGCGCATACGCATTGCCGAATCTCTGTCACCAGTCCTTAAATTACATTTATCCTGATTTGATTTCACAGAACCGTTTGTTTGAACAGGAATTAACTATATATTTTTATTTCAAAAATATACTTATTTCGATAGAGTATAATCTCTCTCTCTCTCTCTCTCTCTCTCTCTCTCTCTCTCTCTCTCTCTCTCTCTCTCTCTCTCTCTCTCTCTCTCTCTCTCTCTCTCTCTCTCTGTCAAATATATAGAGTATAAAGTATATATAGTAGTTATATATACATATATGTTATATATATATACATAAAAGTGGTGGCAGGCAAAGTGTATATATATATATAACTCTATCATCTATTGATGCAACTGGTTAAAAAATATATTTTTTTAAAACAAGAGAATTAAAGAGAAAACGAATTCTAACAATGTCAGCTTTTTTTATCGATTTTTATTTTTGGAATATAGAATATATTTAGTTTAACTGTCATTATCTAATTCTTTATTCATAATATGTACTAACAATAAACTTCCTTTCTCGTAATATACTATTTTATATACTCTATCATCTATTTTATATTCTATTTATGTAAATATATAGAACTTACAACTTGATCCATGCCTTTTCTCTCTCTCTCTCTCCTCTCCTCTCTCTCTCTCTCTCTCTCTCTCTCTCTCTCTCTCTCTCTCTCTCTCTCTCTCTCTCTCTCTCTCTCTCTTCAATTACTTAGATAATTTTTTGTACACTTAAAAAAATTGTAAAAATTTACATTTTTTTTTTTTATTTGTTCCAAGGACAAATCCCAAACTCGCTGCATATACAAATGTAAACATTCAGCCAGAAAAATGGCATCCTCCTGATCACAATGTTCAAAAATTTCTTTCAAATCGGATGTTCAGAAAGTTTTTTTTACACTTTTCAATTTCAAAACCAAAAAAAGGGAAGGTTTTGAAAATCGACCATTACGTGGGTTTGGGGTCAAATATCAATATTTTTTTCCAACAGATTTTAGATAATAGTCCAATCTTTGTATAGTTGAATTTTTAAATCATTTCTAAAAAATTGCAGGACGATTATCGAAAAATATCAACAAAAAAAAAAAAAAACCTCGGAAACGGACGTTTTAAGCGTCAGAAAAATAGCTGCGGTTTGCTTTTAATATGATCAAAATTGACTGAAAATTAAAAATTCTAAGTCCATTTTAAGTTTGGGGCTAAATGGGGCTCAGCCCTGAGCAAAAATCAAACCCTCCCCTTTTATTATTATTATATTTTATGATAGAGGATACATATTCTTATTTCAATCTCACTGGAGTTTCTGAAAACGTTATTTCTGAAAAATGGGTTCCCAAAATTTGTAATTAACACCACTTCCGAAAACTGCTTTCAACGAAATTTAGAGAAAATCTCTGTCCCAATTAACAGCACCTAAGGATAAATTGAAAATGATGTTACAATTTAGGGGGAAAATGAGTTATGAAATTCAACGCAAAATTGTTCTATTCTGAAACACAAACTGTCCACAGTTCCAATTTAGATTAATATTATCGAGTAAACAACAAAATTGGCACATATTTTCAATTTAATAAACGATAAACTTTCTTCACCTTTATGTTCATCAATAGTATATCTATATAAGTGAGATAACTGTGATGCCACCTACATTGGAAGAGCAATGCTAAAACTTTCCATACTTATTGCTGATTACAAAGGTATTTCATTTAGAGCTTTAGACCATTTACACCATCCTCCCTATTCAGCTATAAACGCCTATTCTCATCAAGAAAGCCATCATATACTGGGCACCAATTTTGGAATTTTGGTCCAAGCTAAGGAACCCGATCTTCAGTTGTTGGAATCCTTATATATTTGGAATCTCAAACAAAATTTAAACGAAAACATAAATTCTAGTAACTAACTGATACTAAAGTGAAAATTTGTTAAAATCGTGAAACATTTATTTATATGCTTCACTTATGTGTTTATTTCAAATTTATAATATTTTAACTTTTTAATTTGATATATTTATTATTTACCAGAAAATAATCGGCTAATAAAATTAAAAGGTTTAAATTCATATTGGTTATACTTGCGGTTATATATATATATATATATATATATATATATATATATCTATATATATATTATATATATATATATATATATATATATATAGATATATATATATATATATATATATGTATATATATATATATATATATATATATATATATATATATATATATTACTACCTTAACTTCCGCATGTTCTTGCCTCGATTTGAAACAATATTCACAAACTGCCACCAGAAGAGCCAAAATCATCCCAGAAATTAGAATGTAGAAAAGTCCTGCTACTTTATATAATGTAATTGGTTCCAGTCCTTCATCCTGATATATATATATATATATATATATATATATATATATATATATATATATATATATATATATAAGATAAGAGTATATATATATATATATATTCATTTATATTAGAGATGGGTAATGTTAACCAACGCGAGCGACTCAGAACTGGATCGCTCACTTACTCACCCAGTTTTTTGAATCGTTCATCTTTCATTTTTAAGATATCTTTTACTGTCCATGTTATATATGATATTATAAGTTATATATAGTATATATATATATATATATATATATATACGCCTGGATATATTTACCATCTTCGAGATTACAGGCAACTCTCTTGCCTAAGATGGATCTCTTTGCTAATCGTTTTCCTGTTGACATTAAGGAATCAATACTTATTACACATACTAGCAATCTGCATAACACACTGATACTCATGAATAAAAGGTCATAGCATTTGAAAATGGTGACCACTTTTCCTACACCATTTGATATATAGGTCCAGCAAGGTGTCACATCAAATAATGTCATGAAAGGACCTATTATGTTAATTGGAATATTATGAGTAGGTATTCTGATTTGTGTTTTCTCCCAAATTGTTAATCTACCAAAACTATTGTCACCGAGAACTCCTATACCACCATATGCTTTGAATCTCTGTCAAAGTTCCATCGTTCCTAAGCATTACGAGAGTACGGCTATGTTTCGCAAATAAAAACAATTGTTAGCTTTTTAACTAACTGCAGGAAATCCTTAATTCATTTCTATCTATTGTATGTTTATTTTACTGAATATATATTATTATATATATATATATATATATATATATATATATATATATATATATATCTATGTTTGTATATATATATATATATATATATATATATATATATATATATATATATATATATGAATGTTATAGTTATATGGTATATATATATATATATATATATATATATATATATATATATAGCATATATATATATATATATATATATATATATATATATTATAGATATATCCTAGGTTTCGTTATATATATATATATATATATATATATATATATATATATATATATATATAGTTATATATATATATATATATATATATATATATATATATATCTATATATATATATATATATATTATTGGCCATAATGGACCAGAGTTTCACAGTCGTTCTACTGAGAACTGGTCGGTTTAATATTTCATAAAGGGGGAGCACACTTTTTGGCTTTTTCAACACAATAACACACACACACACACACACACACATATATATATATATATATATACAAAGAAAGATATATATATATATATATATATATATATATATATATATATATATATATATATATATATATATATATATATATATTGATCAAGCCAAAAAGTGAGCTCCCCCTTGTAAATATGTACCGACCAGTTCTCAGCAGAAGCGACTGTGTACTCTGGTCCATCATGCCGACATCTTCCTTCGCTTCTTAAGGTTTACGATTTTGCCACCAAGCTCTTTTTCTTGGTAGATTCGGGCGCTGAGGTTTCCCTTCTATCCAGGGACTCTCATACAGACTGCACCGCGCCTCTTGCCCACTGCAGGCTTCAAACGTCAAATGGCTCCACTTGATCTCTCACTTAGGAGAGTGTTCCGGTGGGTATTTATAGTCGCTGACGTGACTCAACCCATCCTGGGACGGACTTCCTCTCTCACTTTCACCTCCTGGTCGACTTAGGGTAAGTGTTTGGTAGATGGTTCTACCACCCTTACCTCTTCTGGCTCCCTCACTCCTTCTGCGCTCGGAAACATCTCCGCGGTTACGCCTCTAACCACTCATTCTCCTTTGTTCATCCTCATGTAGAAGAAATTTCCGTCACTTCTCCTCCCCTGCTCTTCCACTTCTTGTACAAAGCATTCAGTTCTCCACCACATAGAGACCACAGTTGCACCCGCCTTTGCCTGTGCTCGACATTTTGCCCCTGAGTAGCTCAACGCGGCGAAAGCTGGATTTGAGCACATGCTAGATTTAGTAACTGTGGTCCCTCAAACATCAGCTTCTCCTCTCCCTTACATATGGTTCATAAAGACACCACAGGTGGCTGGAGGCTCTGTGATGATTTTGGGGATCTCAATGATTGCACAGCACCGGACCTCTATCCGGTGTCACACATCCAATCCTTTACATCCCACTTCGACGGAGCTACCGTATTTTCAAAGATTGATCTGGTGAAGGTATATCACCAGATCCCAGTAACGCCTGAGGACATTCCTAAGACGACAGTCATTACTCCCTTTGGCCTCTCGAATTTCTCAGAATGCTATTTAGAATCAAGAATGCAGAAACAGACTTTCCAGAGTTTCATTGACACGGTTCTCCGTGGCCTTCCATTCTGTTGGCCTACCTCGATGATCTTTTCATCGAAAGTAAGTCTCCTGAAAAACACCAGGAGCACCTTCGCGCCGTTTTCTCCTGGTTGAATAAATTTGGTATTGGTGTTAACCAGGAGAAGAGCATCCTTGTCTCTTCTGATGGTGTATGTCCACTGGAAGACCATGTAGCTGCCATCCGGGCATTCTTATTGCCGGAAACTCAAAAACAGCTTCGGCAGTTTTGGGAGATGGTAAACTTTTACTATAATTTTTTAAAAGTCTGCAGTCGCACTTCTTCAAGTTCTTCCTTTACCTCTCATATCACTACTTCGCCCAAAGAAGAGAGGAGCCTTTAGCAAGGTTGAGTTTACTGCCTTAGGCTCTGTCAAGGAGACTCTAGCCCCCGCCACTCTCTTAGTCCATCCACAGGGCACAACACCCACCCACCTTCATGTTGATGCCTCCGATTTAGCTGTTGGGGTGTCCTGCAGCAACACCTGAATGGTTCAAGGGCACCTCTCGCATTCTTTTCACGTAAATTGCAACCTGCTGAAACTCGTTTTAACGCTTTCGGCAGGAAGGTTCCTGCAATTTACCTTGCAGTTCGCCACTTCCGGTACTTCTGGAATGTCATGAATTTCACATTATGACCAACCACAAGCAGATCACATTTGTGATGACATTCCGCTATGAACGAGAGCCGCTCAGAGAAGCATATCATTTGGAGTATGTATCGCACTTCATCACAAACCTTCGGCACATCTCTGGAGTAGACAATCTGACCACATATGCCCTTTCATGCATCGAGGTAATCTCTGTTTCTGCTCTATCTTCTATCAACTACGAAGACATGGTGAGCAGTCAGGCATCAGAAGACCCAGCCCTCCCGCCGGATTCTTCTCTTCAGCTCAAGTGAATCTCTCTCCCTTGTATTAAGTTGAGGCTTCTCTACGATATGTCTCCTGGACATCCACACTTATTCGTACCTTCATACTTTCGAAAACAGGTCTTCCCCAACCTCCATTCACTCTCTCACCCCGGTATCGCGGCCTCACAAAAGCTAGCAACCGTATGCTTCTTGTGTCCCCATGTTAATACTGATGTGAAAAATTAGACTCTTGAATGTCTTTCTTGTCAGCGTTCTAAGATACAGAGGCACACCAGATCTCCTCTAGGCACCTTCTTGCCACCTGGTGAGCGTTTCGAGAAGGTACATATTAACATCGTCAGTCCTTTTCATCCTTCTGACGGTCATCGGTCCATACTCACTTGTATCATCCGTTTCACACGTTGGACCAAAGCTATTCCTCTCTTTGTAGCTACATCGGAATCAATAGCCAAACTTTCGTGGCTCAATGGGTTTCACGTTTCTGTGTCCCACTCACCATCACCTCGGATCAGAGAAGGACATTTGGATCTTTCCTATGGAGAGATTTGATGGGTCTCCTTGGTTCAGAGAGGATTTGCAAAACAAGTTTATATCCGATCAGTAATGGGATCATAGAGCTCTTTCATCGCCATCTCAAGGCGTCCCTGGCATCCCAGCCTCAACTAGAGCGCTGGACTGAAGCTCTTCTTTTGGTTATGTTAAGCATTCGCACGGAGACGGCCTGATTGGCTCTTAGGATTAAATCTTCCTGTGAGAGTGTGAATTATGGAGACAGAAGTAGAAAGGATTTCAAGAAAAATGTTTAAGCTCTCTCGCCAAATTAAAAGGATGTGCCTAAAACTTGCTTCCAAATATATAAAAAAAACTGTTGAAAATACTTGCTGTACTTCCTTTTTCTACAGCTTCAGTTGAACGAAGCTTTTCAAAATTGAAATAAATTAAAGCTCATTTGGGGAATACAACAATTAAGTGAAAGTAGTCTAAATTGACTTGCTTTATCCTACATTCATAGATACTTGGCTTTAACCGGGTGCTTTATCCACTGCAATTTTGATGGATCTGGGAATGCACAACGTTTACAGCTTGTTCCGTAAAGTCTAATTAAAAATTAAATCTATTTTGTTGGCAATTATTGCTTTCTTATTATTTCTTTCTACAACAGCATTAGAATCATTAGAATTACGTAACCTAAAACGGTTTTGAAAAGAATCCTAAAATTAAAAAAGAAAAAAAAGAGAGATTAACTTAAAATAGAGTTCGTAAGCAAAAGATTATAAAAACAAATCCTTAAAATTTTGATAAATAAAATTTTATGTTTTTTAATATTCTTATAATAATAATTTTAAACATATGCAGAGCCAAATTTTTTTCCATTTTTCCTAATTTTCTTAAAATACATCTCTGAGTTCTCTCTAGTACATTACATCTCATATACAAATTCTAAGGAAAATCTAAAGAATCTCAATTTTCTCCTTAAAACCTCAATATTTATCATCCGGGATAAGGAGGATGGCAGAATTCCAGGCCCCTTCGAAAAAAATATACTGCGTACGTCACTGCCTGCAACACTCAATAAGCTAATACATCTGTATATATATATATAGCATAT
>JABUQX010119187.1:10000-12500 GCA_015478945.1 Trachelipus rathkii | reverse complement strand
CAGAGCCCCCTAGATATGAGAGCAGCACTCCATACAAGGGCGGATGATACTCTAATATAGCTGGAGTGCCTGAGAAAAGGAAAAAAAAGTCTCGTATTCTAAACAGATCTCCTAGCTTGTTTGAGGACGCCCTAGCAACCATTGTGATGTGAGGTTCCCAAGGCATTTTTTTGTTTATGTTAAGTGCAAGGATGTTTGCATTACCAACAGGAGAGACGAGAGGACCTTCGAAAGAGACTGGAAATTCAGAAGGTGCCTTAAAGAGGAAGATTTGTAGAGGTTGGGTTTTAAAAGAATAGAATTTCGTAAGGTTGAGAAGACCCTATCGGGAAATTCTATACAGATTCAACAATTCTCATCTTGAAAGAGATTGGGGAAAATTAGTGGGAGTAGGGGATTTAGCAATCTGAAAAGCCCTGGACTTCACCTTATCAAAGAGAACAGTGTATTTGAAATCATTCTAGTTATGTAATGCATCGTCTATGCAATGGAGAACAATGCTCCTATACAGAGCAAGCAATTGGGGTGTTGAGAAGAAGTTCCAAAGATGCCACAGAACACACAACCTCTTAGAGGGTTGTTTAAAAAGATAAGTAATGTCATCTTTATAATCAATATCACGAGAAAAGGACACGTCAAGAATATTTAGAACAGAGGAATGTTTAAGATGTGTGCTTTCGAATAAGATATTACAATGGTGGGCAAGATTATGTCGAGTAGATAAAAAAAGAACTGTGTTTTTGAGGCTTTGAACATTACCATGTTTCTTTTCTCCCAATTAGATAATACGGGAAAGATCGTACCTGATCCAAGGCCACCATCTTGGAATGCGTTAATTGCTGTTGAGAGGATAGATTCCCAAATTATAAAGAGCAATGAAGGGTGGAGTCTTCGGCATAGAAGGGTGTAGGAGAAGAAGTGAGAGAGAGAGAGGTCATTAATGAAAGGTAAGAAAAAGTTGGGAATGGGACACAACCTTGAGGAACACCATTATTAATAGATTTCAAGAATGAACGGTGACCACCTACAGCAGCTATTATAGAACGACCGGCAAGAAAATCAGAGAGAGAGAGAGAGAGAGAGAGAGAGAGAGAGAGAGAGAGAGAGAGAGAGAGAGAGAGAGAGAGAGAGAGAGAGAGAGAGAGAGAGAGAGAGAGAGAGAGACCGTCCGTAAGAAAAATGTTTAGAAATCAAAGCCTTGTACCAGACTCTATCGAATGCTTTCGATATGCTTAGCGCCAGAGAAAAGATTCCCCGAAATGCGGAAGAGCAGAGGACCAAGAATCGAAGAGAAGAAAATAAGATTAAAAGCAGAGTTTCTTGCGAAAATCCTACTACTGACGATCCAAGATTAGCATGAAAGAATTAATATGATTCCAAATCTTCCTGTTAATGAGAGAGATTCCAAAACTTTAGAATGAACCACCGAGGTTAAATCCATAAGACGATAGTTAGAGGGTTGAGAGAAGTTCCCCATTATCGGCTCATGTTGAACATTTCCAGCAAAAGAGGAATGTCGAGGTGGAAAGGCAGAGGCGAAATAGTCTGCCATGACAGGGAGCAAGCTCAGAAGAATAGTTTTTAAGGACCACTGGAGGAATGCCATCAGGACCACACCCTTTTTAAGTATTATGCTCAAAGAGAGCAGAAAATATATACATCTTTAGAAGAAATTACGATGTTATGAATAAATGAGCTGGAGCGTTGGAGAATGATGATTAGCTCCGGAACTGTTAAGATTGGAGGTAGAAGCAAAGGTTTGAGCGAAAACTTACACTTTAACAGAAATTAAGATGGTTGTTATGCCATCAAAAGATATTAGAGGAGAGAAAGAGGAATAAGCAAAGTTAAAGCTTACATCTTTTGCATAATGTCAGAAATGACGTGAAGAAGTGGAACCAGAAAGATCATTGCATTTTCTAAGCGTGAGGGCGAATAAATTTTGTACAATTTCGAGATGAAATATAAGTAACATGAGTTTCTGGACTTTGGAGACGAAGGTAATTCTCGAAGACAGTTTTCCAGTGGCGAAAAGCACGAAAACAGGCTGAGTTAATTCAAGGTTGGTTACTTTTAGTTGAGGGGAAATAATATTAAATGTACGCCTCTTCGCCTCAGAGAATCACATCGGTTATGCTTCCTGCACATTCCGAGGGACCCCCTACGGAAGCAGTAGTTATTCCATAGGAAATCAAAGAAGTGCGACAGCAAGACCCAACGACCAGTTTGCAGCACCAAAGTGTCAAAAACGTTTCCTCGTAGGCCGTGTCTTTCTAGTTGAAGATTTTAAGAAATAAAAACAGATACAGTGATGTGAAGGTGATCGGAGGAGCCCAACGGAGAAAAGAGTTTAACATAATAAGGAGAAGTATTGGAAGATAAGAAAAGGTCTAGAATGTTTGGTTCATCTCCAAGACAATCAGGGATACGGTTTGAGAGCTGCACCAACTGCTCAAGGTCATTCTGAATAGAGAAAAGGTACTCAAGTTCATCAGCTGTA
>JABUQX010119186.1:25000-26921 GCA_015478945.1 Trachelipus rathkii | reverse complement strand
TTATTTCTATCATTCATTCTAAAAATGATGTTTGCCTCCTTCGGGGGTTGCTAGACGGCAACCTAAGTTCGTATTTGGCAATGCAGTAAACGTAAACTATGTTCAGTATAAATCTGTACGTCGATGAGGAGGGTTGGAGAAAAATTTGAGTGCAAAAGCGGCATGGTATAATTTTTTATAATTCTATAATAGTTTAATTATGGTGATGATTTAATTGGTTTAAATACTGCTTTATAAAATGCTTTTATAATGCCGGTAAAATATTTTTGCTAATATTAGATTCTAAATTTATATAATATATAGTATATAATAATTATGTACCTAAATTTTCTGATATGATATGATGATTATCAACTATATATATATATTTATATTATATATATTTTTTAGATTTGATTATAAGTTAAGTGTCTAGATTATATCTATAAGTTCATTGATGCTGTGATTATCTAAATTTGATATAAGATTTATGGGTTATCTAACTTATATTTGATATATAGATAAGTGAGTTTATTATGTTAAGATAAACTGATATATATATATATATATATATATGAATTAAGTACTTGTTGTCTATATAAGATTAATAGTTTGGAATAATAAGATTGGGTTATAGATTTACTATTAATAATAATATATGAGTATTTATTATTATGTATTAGTCCTTTATATAAGAAAATGTTCATACTTTATATTTATATATTATTCATACTATATATTTATATGATTAAAGTGGGTAGGAATTATATTTTATTATATATTATGTGATAAATGTTATGATAAAGATTTAATTATACATATACTGTATTAGATGAGTATGTTTAGTATATATTTTGTCGATTAGGTAGGCACTCTCATTCTATAAAAAAAATTGTATTCTAATTTCAGGTCTATGACATTATACTTGCTTTTTTAGTGTATTTTTTTAGTCATAAGGGTGTTTAACTATTCGAGGTAACGTGTAAGAAACATTGTTGTCTTAAGCCGCATAGATTTCATTCATAGCTTTGGGAAGATGGACGAAGTTTGTTCCACTTAAAATGCTTTGGACCACCGGAATGCACGGAAAGTGCCAAGACGGTTCGAAGGAAGTTCGATAAACCACCACCTAACTATATATTCCCGTAGGTCCCTGTATGATAAATAGGGTAAGGTTATGATAATGTTTGTTTAAATATTTCTATGTTTTAAGAACGGGCTTAAACACGAATACCCACTGGGCAATGCATATTACAGATAACCCCGCTTTGATAAAAAGTGTCGAACGACATGGTTACCGATTGTCTAGGTAGAATAAGATTTAGGGATAGGCAGATGAAAACCGGTTCGATCTAGTTACAATAAAATCTACTGTGTCAACAAGCCTTTTAAAAGACGCTTCTGGTGAACGGAACTTTGTTAATAGTTGACTGTTTTTCGAAGCGTCGCAGGTATACGGGTTAACAGGTTTTTTTTGTCCGTTGGCTACGTTCAAAAAATAAAATTCTTTAGTATAACGACCTCAAAGGTTCGGAGAGAGAAGTTAGGGTTACATGATAATGGTTTAGGCAAATCTTTACTGATGCCTTATAAATCTTAACCTCTTGACGAGAAATCTTTCTTTTACCAGAGGACATAACGGAGCTTCTTGAACACACATTTCAGCAAAGGGTAGGATTTAATTAGTGCGGGCTGTCATGTCGGGATCTTGAAGGCGCGTTTTTAATTTACGCTGTAAAAGTGTGCAGAAAGATTGCAGCGTTTCCCACCACACAGCGTGATCAAAAATAATGCTGCAATGAAACGCGTATATTAATTATGTTATGTTTTATTAGTATCGGGGCCCAAAAAATGAAACCATTTTAAAAATTTATAATGGTTCTCGACGTTAAATAACCATTAAACCCGAAAATGTACCTACTAATTGCGCAATGTCCTGAAA
>JABUQX010119186.1:0-20000 GCA_015478945.1 Trachelipus rathkii | reverse complement strand
ATGAAGAAAGACGCAAGTCGAAAAGGAAAGCCCACTATACCATCCCCTCGTCTCCTATACGTGAAAATCGTCGCAGTCAAAAAATCCACCATAAGAGCTTCACGGGACCGGACCCTCCACATATGGACCCTCAATGTGGGTTACATCCCCTGGGCCAAAGCACACAACCATACCCCCTTCAAAATACCTCGCCAGGTCACTGCCTATGATAACCTTCCTCTGACGCTCTTGCCAATTCCCACATTTCTTCCTCCAATCATTCCTTTACTGACTAATCCAATTTTTCTTTTGGTCTCCCAGCATATCGATCCCAAGCATCTTCACCAACGTATTACATCCACTTAATCAATCCAGACCATCATCCTTCCACAGTCAAAACCATCTCTCAAATTAATATATCATTACTCCTTTATTCAACCACACAACTCTCTAAATACTCTCGAATCATCTACTTCACACCTAACGCGCCTTAAGATATCCCATCGAAAACATTTACTTAACATACCTCTTATTCCAGACCATAGTCTCATGACTATACTATTTTACATAAAACAACATACCCTCAGTAAAACCTAGCAACTCCACTTAGCCATCCACGAAACAAATTAATTGCCACAAGCCATTCCGTTGCCATTCACAACTTTCCTACTAAACTCTGCATCTCTGTCCCTTTTCATCCAACATATATCCTAAAATTTAAACTAGACACATTGTTCCAGCTGCTCACTATATAACAATATACTTCACACAGAGGACTGTCCTCACTCACGAACCATTAACCTTATCTTATCTACGTTTACTTTTCAACCCCCCCTTGCCAAACCTCTTCTTCCAATCCTCTCAAATCTTATCAGATTCACCGCACACAAATCATGTGCATATAATGTGTAGATACCCTCCACTCTTTTCCATTTCTCCAACATTCTATATCCACCCTTCACCCCCCCCCCCCACCTCTAATCTTTTCTAACCCCATGAAAACAAATTGAATAACCAAGAACATAACACATCCTTGCTCACTTCGCTATTAATATTAAACCAATCATCTTTGACCACCATTTTTCTTACACACGCTCCACTAACACAACATACTTTGATTCCATTCAAACAGTATATCACTAACACCGCCATAGAGCTTCCCTATTAACCCTATCATGCCACTGTTGCAAATCCATAAACCTAAATAAAATTTATCTTCTACCATAACTCATCATTTGATTTCAACGTAAAAGATTTGGACAACGATCTATCTAACACACCTAAATTGCACCTGTTATTTCTTCACCAAATCATCCTTCAGTCATTCAACCAATCTTTTCGGACAAAACCAGCATATAATCTTCCACAAACACTCAATAACAAAAATAATACACATGAATAAAAAAAAAAACAAAAATAACAAGAATACAAACACAAAAAAACATAACCATATAAAAAAAGAGTTTTCGATTTCACTAATACTTCTGCTCCAAATCCCGACCCGAACTATACGTAGAACACTTTCTCATCTTAATATGTAATCATAGACATGCAATACCTCTGTGGAAAATTTACATTTTCTATGATCTCTCCAGAAGCTCACTCCCTCAACGTGTATCAGCCGCATCGTTTTATCAGTACCCTGTGTTTCCTCATATTGCATCCTGTATCTCTATATAATAATGTCATTACACCTAATCAATAGTAATTATAGACATAATTCTTTCAACTTTCTCACTCTACTCATTATACCTCCTCTTACTAATGATCCTTTCCAATCCCCAATAATAACCCTATATTCCTAATAAATGCTAAGTTAATTAATTATATATATATATTAATAATTGATATATATATTTATAATATAATAAATATATATATATATATATTATATATATATATAAAATATATAAATTAATATTAATATATTATATATATATATTATATATATTAATATATGAATAATTATAATAAAATATATATATAATATTTATTATAATAATATATATGAATATACATAGATATATTATGATATTGTTGATGAGTAACGTAATCCAATTTTCCATGAGCGCGAAATGTATCACGATTCCGATCCTATAATATATATATATAATATATATATATATATTTATATAGAGTTATTACCAGAAAAAAAAATAATAAAATGACCTATATATAATATAATATACGATCTAAATTTGCTACCCGATACCATATATCGATTCCGATATATAGTATATTTAGATAGATATATCATTAATATATATATATAATATATATATCATATATATATAATATAATATATTATATTATATATGATAATGATATATATTAATATATATATATAATATAATATATTATATATAGTAATAATTATAGATATATAATATTAAATTTAAGTATATATATTATATATATATATATTAATTATAATATATATATAATATAATTAATATATATATATTATATAATATATATATATATATAATATATATAGAGATATTATATAGTAATATATAATATAATATTATATATTATATATTAATATATTATATATATTAATATATATATATAATATAATATAATAATATATTAATATATAGATATATTAGATATATTAATTAATTTATATATATAATTATTATATATATATTATATATATAATATAATGATAATAAATTATTAATAGATATAATATATAATATATAATAAAATAATAATATATGAGTAATATAAGTATAATATATATATATATATAATAATAATATTATAATAATATATATATATATATATATATATATAAGATAACATATAGTATAGTGAGTGCGGGGTAATGATGGGTTATAGATACCCTATTAGTGTTGTGTGGTATATTATATGTAATTGTGTTATATTCACTTTATAACCATGAGTTAGAAGATATATATGTCCCGCCTTAACGTTAAGGGATACAATAATATATTATGTCTTATTATTTAATTTGTTAAAATCTTTATATTTAATTTTAATGAATTTATATATTTAAAACATCTATTAATAAATATATTTTATAACTTCAATTATTATATTAGTTATTTTATTATTATATATATATGTCTCTAAGACACCTCTTTCATTAGTATATTATTTAGATATTTTTATCTTTGCTAAAGAATATTAATTTATTCCCTCTAATTTACCTTCTTTGGTTTTTCATTTATTTAAACCTCTGATGAAATAAAATCGAAGAGATCAAGCAAATTATTAATATGTAAAAAATCTTACAATAAGATTTTACAATGGATTACAAACGCAATGAATTTTTTCCTTTTTTTGTTTCCATAAAAAAAAAAAAAATGTTATTATTTCCAAACTATATTCTATTTGAGAAAATCCCTCACTAAAGGCTAAAACAGTAAAATGTTAGCGACTTCATTAGAGATTTACAAAGGCAAATGATGTGTCTATGATTTGGATTTGAAGGACCAATGCAGTTTAATTAATATTGGTGTATGGAAGCTTCCTATAAATACAGTTTGACACCTCTTAATAAATTAAGTATGCTTACCAGCGAGATGACAATACAACAAAACGATTCAAAACATGTTTCTCCAGTTTCTGAGTTTAACAGTGCATCCGATTTTTTTAGCCTACCCAAAATAGCATGGTTGAGAATAAAATTGGCAATGAGTGGGTACCATCCAAACCATTCTGAAGAGATCTTCACTTCCCACGGAAAAACAATTAACATACAAGGCCCAGTAGGAGATAACCCCCTACCCCCGACCCAGGATGGGAGGAGGGACCAAATACTATAGAGATTATATTAATTAGAGGGAGAAGGTGGAGCCTTGGATGAATATATGATTTCAGACGAAGGGAACGACACTCAAAGCATGAGTTATCTGAAAGGGTTCCTTTATTCCGTAGTATGGTATCCAACCAATTGTAGCGGGAGAAACTATAGGCCTGTACAATGATTCATTGTAGATTTAGAGATATAGTTGACCCTAGTTCTACTAATTTCTAGCATTCTTCACAATTTTTACTTAGAAGAAATATTATAGAGTGATACTTATCTAACCAATTTAATGGGTATAGATGGTAGTTTTCATTTTTGTAAAAACTATTAGTTTTAAAGTTATTATGATTCTCATTATTATTAAATTTCCCGAAGATAAAAAAAACAACTTTCAAAATCTAGATATTAGTATGATATATATAGAACTATTTCTGTCGTAGTATCACTTATTTTATTTATTTATCGTTATCATATTACTATTTATATATATTCAGCGAAAATTTCATGGACTTCTGGTTTACTTCTGCATTCCGCAAAACAATTTATTGATATTAACAACAATATTATTGCCTGAGTGCAATGTTCTCAATGGCTTACGAAAATATACTATCCATATTTTATATTTTTAAAGTCATCCTCTAAATATTAATTTATGTAATTTTTAGAATAGCAGTTTTGAAAGAAAAGTCAAAGATAGGTAGCAAGCACAAGATTCTAATCAGTAAAGTAAATGGATAACTGTGAAATATTTGAGTGCCATATTCCCTACATGTTATTTTTTTTTCCTGAGTGCTTAACCCCGATACTCACACCTGCCCAACCCAGGAGTCCCTCCCCACAATAGTTTACTTCGTCCAAATAATTTTTGTTTTTCGGCTCTTTTCAAAAAAAAAAATGCAATAATAAGAAAATATCTTTCAGTAAGCCCAATTATAACTCACTGTTATTTGGGCCAAGTGTCAATTGCCCGATACACATTCTCGATTTCACTGTGGTAACTCAATCGGAAATAATTAAGTTCTAAAGTGGTAGTGAGATATATCTGCTCCATCCTTCCTGCTTGTCCCCGGGAAATATACAACTGAAACCACTTATATCTTCGCACACCTTCCATTGGAACTAAGAATAATCTTGAATACCAGTGCTATATTAGTACCCCCTCATATGTATCGATCCCGGGGGGCTTTACATAATAATCCCTCCTAGCAGTAGGGAATGGTGATTATTTTTAGAAGGCGGGAGCAGAAGTAGGACTTGAGGTAGCAGAGCACTTCGAAACAGTTCTTGAACAGGTAATCCAAAGTAAAATGCTACGACACACGTTGTGTATCTATTGTATTACCATCCCTGTTGGGATATCCAGCATTGCTGTATTTGACTGTGAGTACCCAGCCTCATCGTCGCTACAACTAGTTCTATTATTGTAGGGCGTGGACCTTCCTTCACAATAAGAATAAATGCCCAAATAGATCGGAATTATATGGGTTTATAGTTTGGGCGCCCATTATTGGTCCGATGCCGATTTGATTATTCCTGTTTGGAGACTCAATAAATGTATGTACCGAAAGAGATCAACAAAATAAGATTTTAAGTTAAAGATTTTGTATAGAACAAATTATTTTTCAAGAACTATTTCACATTATAATCCTACAGCTAAGCTATGATAACCTACCAATAATGATTAATTAAGATAAAAGTTTGGAAGAAAATGTTCAAAATTTTTTGGAAATAGACAAGTAATATTAAGATAGTCTGGCAATATTATACATCTGGGAGCTAAGTGATGTGAATATCCCTCTATTAAAATCTTTATTACGAGTAGAATAATATAGAAAGATGCTGATTATAGGAAGTAAATTAAAAAAATCTTGTAGTATTTGAGATATTTACTTCCTAATTGGAAATAAGCTTGTAGGCAGCGATTAGTTTATATTAAGAATGAGTACCATACTGAATTTGCTTGCCATATAATTGGATATAGTATTTTATTTACGTCTTCTTATATTGTTCAAATAGATAGAATATATGGACGATTAGATTTCAGTAGAGAAAGGAAAGACTCATGTGTCAAAAAGAGAGTGTAAAAAAGCAATTAAGAGGTAATTTTCTGGAATCTGCTTGTGTAACTCCTTGCAGCTCAATAGTTAAGGGTTGACGGTATGCACCTTACCGTGAATAACGATGAATTTTGATTTAGCAGGAATAGTGGAAATTCTTCTATTACATGATAACATTTATTTGAAGTACAATACTAAATTATTATAATAGATTGCGAATTAAAGACAGATGGATGATATTAGATAGAGGGGTGGGAAGAATGGAGTCCGGCCAAAAACCAAACCGGCCAAACAAGTATACCAAGCAACGCGAGTAGAAAAATCAGTCAGAGGTATGGTTCCTCAGATAGTACGTCTAAATATGTGAGGACGAGCCGATCTAGAAAACGTCCCCAAAATGAGGGATAAGGAACTATTTTAACCGAAATATCCATTTATGGACTCCCAATTATTGACAATGCCTACAAAGGCAAATATATTTACCATCTGCTCATTCTATACGAGTTATTCCACGCGGATTATAAATAGATAGTGAATAAATTATGCAAAACAATTATATAGGTGCATAAAACTTTATGGTAACTTAAGCGAACATTGAACCAAGATATAGTATCTGCTAATAGTACGTGTCTGGAATATATCACTAGAACATGAATATCTGTATAGGCTATTCATTAACGTGTAAAAGATGGCGCCGTCATCAAATCAAGTGTATTCTTTATGATAAATAAATTCAGGAAGAACTGAAATTAAGAATCAATACGGCAGACTTCTTAAGAGTTTGTTGATAAATTTGTCTTTGAGAGAATTAGTATCATACCCTTGCAGAAATAAGAAAAAATAAAAAATAATTATACAGAATTGATGATTTATGAGAGACTATTCGATAACCCCAAAAGGATAAAAATCGGTCACAAAGGAATCGAGAGCAATGAATAAAAGTATAATATTTCGCACTATTCCAAGATCCTAGATTTTCCGATTCCTGAAAAACAGCTATATTCAGATAGAGCCCGGTAATTTCCATCCAGAATTACCTAGATATGCCGATTCCGATTAATACGTATTATTTAGCCACGATTATATTACACTAAGATATATAATAAGATATAAAGATTAATATATTTTAACATATTAATATAATTAATGTAATATTAATATGTAATTAATTATATATTATATATATATATATATATAGATAGATGATAATATGAATAATATATTAATATATATTATATTAATATTAATATTATAGAGCATATATATGAAATGTATATATATAGAATATAAGTAAGAGATATATTAATGAGAGTATAGTTGATAATTGCCTAGGTTTCTTCATTATAAAAGAAAACATTATTATAACAACTATATATAGAAAGAGATATAAACGAAAAACAATATAAATCATATTAAAATATAAGTTGGTTCATAATGTAAAAAATATAAAATATTACTTTACTATTTAATAATATAAAAACTAGCAGATAGAAAAACTATTTAAAGTAAAAGCTCAATTTTTGTCGAACAATTGATTACAACGTAGTTCTCAAGACGTATTTTTAAAAAACTCTTTAATATTACTCGTAATTTTGCTTTTAAAAATAGTAATAATATTTCTTAAATAGCTAATATTTTTTAAAAGTACCAACCCAGGTAGATTTGGGCCCCGATAGGTGGCATCCGGTATCACCTTTATCCTCCTGTGTGCTAATTAGCAGCATTATATTTGCCTTCCGTCTCTAAACGGGATTGCAAAATGTTGGGGCGATATAAAAATTTGTTCAAACTAGCGCGCTTTTGGTGTATTTTGGATTGCCAATATCCAAACCCCACACTTAGCGAAGCAGCAGCTCAGATCGTATCCAAGGATTATATATAGTTAATATGCTTTAGTTTTCAAATATGGAGAGTAACATCTCCTGTGACTCATTCAGTTAACATAATGGGGGCCAGGCTTTGAGTACTCGTAGCAATTATAGGCAGTGAGAAAACCGGGCAGCTTTTAACAAAAAACCTATGTCTGAAGCTTCTCTTGTTTTTTTGCGACCGTGCGCTCGTCGAGGGCCCTCAGTGCTCCCCGCGCAGCATGCGACTCGCCCGGTCCTACTTTGACCTCCCTCTAGCTCTGCGCGTACCGGAGCGGCCCGAGTCACATGCTCTGGAATCCCTTCTGATGGAGAGTTAAAAATGCTCCTGTTGACATCATTCATTTAAACCCAATGCTCTCGTCTGGCGCCTATCCTCTGCGTCTCCTCATTCATTTATCATATCGTGCGCGTCTGCGGCGGCTACTCTCGCCTTTTCAGTACTTCTCTCTCTAGCTTAAAATACGCAGCAAATTATGGTACTATGAGGATCTGTCTGAAACCGGACTTCCTCAAAACATAATTTCTTGTGTTTATGAAAGGCCTTTACTGCCCATTGCTATAAAATACTACGCTTGATAATGTCTATGTATTCTTTTATGTTATAGATAGAGGACGTCGATAGTATTGATATATTTGGATCTCTATTAATATATTATTATATATACCTTAATGTGGTTAGAGCATATATTCCGGTATTAATTTATATATGTATAATCATTTGACAATAAAATATTATCTGCACTTGATTATTATTATTATTATTATTATTAATATTAATTATAATGATTATTATGAACAATTATATGTTTAGTATTATATCTTCCGCTGAATTGATGGAGTAGAATGAGTGAAAGACCTATCACTATGTGAGTTCTACCTCACCTTTAAATTCGAAAAATAAAAGTAACACGCTTATATAATGATCTTTATAAAAATCACATTTTTCAGCTCTCTCTAAAATAGAAAGTAGTGTTACCTAGTTTCTTTTTACAGAAAGTAATTGTGAAAGATTTTTTATCTAATTTAATTCTTAGTATAATGTCGCTAGTCATATATATTAGATACTATCTTAAACTACGATTTGTAGTTATAAATAGAATATATAGTTATTGCTTTAGAATTATATATATATTTTGTTAATCCTTTATATATTGAATTTCACCATAAAAGTCTTATAAATCCCTTACTAATAACCTTTATGATGATTCGTTAGAGCTTTTACTTGATAATTCTCATCCAATATTGAAGCCATTTTTGACAAAAGGCGGTAGAGTAGCCCAGTGTAAGATCAAAGAAGAGAAGAGAGAGAGAGAGTAATAAGAGGGGAGATTGAGGAAAGAGATATATATAAGAATATATAGATTATATAATATATCAGTGGCGGCATTCTTGGGGTAGGCAGATGGATGGCGAACGCCTGCGTAAGCTATGCAGCATTAGTTGAAAGGCACTCAAAAAAAAATAAGAGATAAAAAATATAAAAAAGGAAGCAGTAATATAGAAATAGAGAATGAATGAGAAATTATTAGAAAGTTTTCATTATTAGGTTGTCATATTTTATTCAGTCATTTAATATTTATTTATTTACAATTTTTAGACGCGGGTAATTTGCTTTAGAAACAAAGGTATAGGTATTAGACAGTTGACGATAATCAAGTAAAATCGGTAAGGTAAATGGATGTGTAGAGTATTTTCTATACCCACCGTAGAGGGTGAGGCATAATATAAGCCTCAAAAGCAGCGCAAAAGGGGTTTGCAGCCTGAGGTTATCAGTCCCACCCACCCATAGAAATAATATATTATATATATATAGAGTATAGAGAAGAAGATAATATATGAGCTATATAAGATATTAAGATATTATAATGATATATTAATGATGAGCATAAATACAAAACAGAATCATAGATATTAATATATATAATTATATTAATGATTTCGTTCGTAAGTCTAACTTTAAGATGGCACGATAGGAGGGCCCATCAATTTCTACTCGATATCCTTTTTAAAGTAGCGATCGGTTGTCAATTGTTAATTCACGGAAGTCAAAAAATAAATAGTTCCTGATTTATTCTCTAGTTGGCAAGTGACGCAACTGTTGGATTGTGACCTGACGATATAAGATTATCAGTATGCAATTCTAATTTTAGATGATTTTTAAGATAATAAGTACGTCCCATTTAAATTGCATTAGCAAGAAATAATAAATAATAATTATTTAAATGAACAATCTGAATTTATTAAATTATAATATATTATAAACAATTAATTAGATTAATATAAAAATCAATTGAGTTTGCTCTTAAAAATAATCGATACTTATAGATATATGAACTTATTCGTTAATCCATATTATATATATATAAATTATTGATAATTATTAACATAATAAGTCAGTTTGAGCAAAACGCAGTGATATATATATATAGACTCAAATTCTTCTCTATACCGTAGTAGAGCGCTCTAGCTCATAGAATGAATATAGCTTGCTCCTACAGCAACATCAGTCAGTCAGCGAGAGGGTGCCCAGGTTCAGAGTACTGTCCAGTGTTATAATAAAGGAGAGATGGGAGCGAAGAAACTGGAGCTATTCTCTATTAACTCTAGCTTCGTCCTCACTCAGACGTTAGATAGTAACATTTGTAGCGGCTTTGCACTAGTGGGGAAACTCGCGCAGCAGCGCTACACGGTGCCAGCCAGCGATTTACCGTAGGCCTCATACCCAAGGACCTTTCTGCGATGTGGTCCACTGACAGGTCGTAGACCTTCCGGGAGAGATTTTTTTTTTTTTATATATATATATATATTTACCGATATAATATAATATACTATTATATTATATATAAATATATATAGAATATATATACATATTAATATAATATAATATATATATATATAATAATATATATAATATATATATATATATATATATATAATATCCCTGTATGGGGGCATTCATGTAGTAATGCAAGAAACCCACACGTATATTCTGCGTCCGTAAGAGGCGACTAAATGACAGAGAGAAGTAGGCTGCTAGAAGCGACGAAATTACCTCCATGTTGCAGATAATGATATATCACATTGCATTCCATGCCCAAGATTTCGCCTCTCTGCGTATGCTTTGTATATCACACTGTCTTCTGTCATGTAGCCTCTCCGAGTACAAACTTACCATAAAAACTTTAATATGCGCACTAGCACAGAGAAACACCTTTCCATTAGAACCTTGGTGCGGGAGAGGAAAAAGGCCCCCCCACTCAGCATGATATTGGTATCTGGGGTCCTAGAATAGACGTACCTTATGAGTGAGAAACTCCACCGTTTGTGAGTTGGCGAGTGATAAACCTTCACGTAACTCACACTGAAGCTCTGCCTGGATAGTGTTTTTATAAAGCATGAGCTCGATATAGGTTTATCTGTATAATGACAGCCCAGAGAATCAGATGCGAAGCTACTATTCTTACCTGATATAATGTTCATTATAAAAGTTATGAAACTCTCAAATATCTTTTTACGCATTGAGAGTCCAGTTGATTGAAGACCTTAATGAAATATCGATAAACGTTAGAAAAAGGTGAGCAGAGAGTACAGGCGAGAGAATGTATGTTCTTATAATGAATTCGTATCTTAGAAGGTTACAATGTACATATCTCTCTCAGGACATGTAATAATAAAAGTAAAAGAAGTGGTATAAAAGTAAATGAATTAAGGCCAAATCGGAAAGTTAGATAAGAATAAATTAAGTATGTATAGAAGAATTACGATTCTGTAATGTGAGCTGATCCTAGTAACCACAGAGCTCTGCGTAGATTTTGTTGTGTAATTATAACCTATAGAATTCTAATTAGACTATAATATATAAAGTTTTGAATAAGTCAATGATGATTATAGTGATATATGTACCCATTTAAGATGAGATGGATTATTTGTATGTTAGTTTTTGATTGTGATATTAGTAGTAGAGCTTGCTTCAGATGTAATTAATGAGTATATTATATATAACAGGTGTGCAGTCACTTTTAGGGGATAGATAACCCCAAAATGAGATATATAGGTAAGATAAAACCTTATATATATGCATGAAAAAATAATACAGAAATTTGATTGCAAGAAAAGAAAGAAAAATTGATCTTCTTTATAAATAAATGTGAGTAATATATATAAATTGAGTTAAATTTGTATTAAAGTATATAGTATAGTGTATATATATTTAATACTTTATTATTTAAAAACACATATATATATAATAAGACTAGAGTTTGTGTAGTGTAGAGATGTTTAAATACAAAGTGAAAAGTATGATTTAATTTAGTAGTATATTGTAGAAGAAGGAACGTATTGATAGACATGTATTTATATGTGAGTAGATGTCAAAATTACATAGTTGAATAGGTACAAGTTATAGGGATTATAATTATCCGTAATACATTTAAGTTGATTTGTATGTAAAAGAATTATAATTATGGGGGAGGAGAGTGAGAAGATAATAAAGGAAGTAAAGGATAAAATTATAGGAGATGAGAAAGTTAATATAGTATTTGCAACAATATATATATTTTGATTGCGCCTGCTCAGAATTGTTTGACCTACAGAGACGCGCCGAAACTGAGAATATAATAGAGTCGACCTCCTTAGCAAATAAATCAAGTATATAGATTTAGATAACAAGTATATTGAAATACTGTGAGAACATAAATCTGACCAAATGAGAAATAAGTATTTATTAGTAATGCATAGTGATAGTAAATTATATTATGTATACTTATATATAGTAGAAGAAGTAATTGATAACATAGATATGTAGAATAGAAAATTGAATCAAAGCTAGTAAAACTAAATAAATGAGACGTTGAGTAATATGTATATCTAAATCCTAATGCGATGATAGTTCAAAGAATAACATTTGGTATTTTGTATAATACATAAAAGTGAAAGACTAAAAGTAGCATAATCCGCAGCACTAAGGAAATAATGATAGGAAATGAACAGGTAGAAGGTAATATATAATGATAAGTATATAATCATACTTTAAACAATAGTATATAGGAAGTCTGCTTCATGAGATAAGAAGCGCGTAAATGCACGAAATAGGAGTAAGGATAATACTCATAATAATAATTATAATTGATTTCGAAACTGATGAAATGAGAGTAAGAGAGTGGTTATTTTAGGCGAAACACTTCGAAAATCGTCATACTAATGTGGCTAATATAAATTATATATAGTTGACTAGTGAATGAGTAGTCATGATATAGTTTGATATGAGTGCAAGAAAAAAATAGAAATATCTTTGAGAATGAGGCGATTATGATTAGAGGAAGAGATATAAGTAATATATAAATGAAATATAGAGCAAATAAAAAGTAATAGAATATAATATAATCGCATAGCTAGAAGTATGAAAATTTACAGTATATATGAAATGATCAAGAATGGAGGCTATATGGTAATTGAATGTATAATATTTGAAGGTTTTATATATTAACTAAAAAAGCGTCTATTATATGTAGAAATTCGAGATTTAAAAGGAGAGCATGTAAACAGTACCCTTTAATATATAGAGTAGCAAGGTATAAAGGCGTAGACTTAAAATATAGAATTAGTTTAATTAGGTATGTAGGTGAGATAAGAATTTCTTAGGTACAATCCCGTGAATGTCTAGTACGTGCGGAGTTACTGAAAAGATATATATATATAATATATTAATGAAGAAGAAAGCGTCAATTTAATTTAGAAGTGGTAGAATATGTGTGTATCAAATTTTACATTATAAAAAACACTAATACTGAAAATGCATACTGATATAGAGTATACATGAAATAAAAATACTATGAAATTATTTAGCTAGATCAAGATTATTATACAGCAAGACTATCATAATATATATAATATATATTTATATATAATATAATATATATTGCATGTATATATTTTAGGTATATATTATTAGGTATTAGTAAAGGCTTCTTGAATGATAATCAATAAGTAATAGTATATCTAATTATCTAGATAATATCTATATGTAGTCAAGAATAAGGGAGGTTCGAAATTGATTAAGTTTAATAGATTACTAGGATATAATATATAGGAGCTATATATTATACATATGAAGTGTATGTCTCTTGTTATACAATATATTATGTAGATAGGTGATGTAACTAAAGATATATATATCTATCTGGATGGTTAGTAATATTAGTAAGAAGATAGAGTTTAGATGTATGTCACCTATTTATGTATAGTGGAATGATTGTTATGTGGGAATCTTGAAAAAGTAGTTGAGATAGTTAGTAGTGAGTAATATCTAGGCTAGAGTATATGTAGTAGTATAATGATGAAGGAACTGTGGAGATATAGTTAAAAGTTGATATTTTATAAGAGTAAACAGAGTATGTTAATGTTGAAGGAATGAAGAAAGGCACCGCGGTATAGTATTATATTATATAAAGGTAATTATGTAATGGTAGCAACTACAAGTCTTATAGTGAGAGTTTATACCATTTAGAATAGTAATTATATATGAATAAGTGAGACACTGATTATAATTACTTTAAAGATAATTCTTAAAGATAAGTCAGTAATAAAAGGAAAAATGTGTAGTAGCAATTATAATTTCGGAAGTGTGCCATGATTGTAGATAAGCGTATAGGCGCGATAGCGTTTTGCAGAAGTAGGGACCGGTGGAAGGGGAAAAGAAACATGGGCGGAAAATGAGGATCAAGATGACTAGGGGAGTAATACCAAGGAGTTATATAGGACAACGGAGCAGGGTAGTTATATGTAGAGTGGATAGGGTAACCTGAGGAAACAGTTAAAATTCAAGTATACTATACAGAAGATGAATAATGAGTAAGCCCAAATGATATATATATAACATAATTGTACAGTATACAGGGTTGGGATTTAGTTATTCACTAATAATGTTTATGAACCAGAGAAAGAAATGCGAATTCATTTGTAATTATTCTGTTATTCTTTTTTTTGAACTGTTTCAGCTTTTTTTGAAGAAGAATTTTTTTGAACTGTTTCAGCTTTTACGGAAATGCTACACGATATTTAAATCAAAGATCAGAACAGAGCAGCTTTATTATGTAGTGAAAGAGAAAAAGAGTCAAATGGAAATAATTAAAAACAGGTATAACATTGAGAAGGTTGATTCAAATAGAAAGGATATTGAAGTATAACGAATATGGTTAATACGATGTATAGTTGGTTGTATGCTTATGGAATCATTGGTATTGTAGTATGAACCAAGAAAATATGTAATAATTTGATTATACAATTAAAGGATATCACTGAAGATTATGAAATTATTGAGTGGGCAGAGACGAAAAATAAATGAGCGTAAAATTAAGTTGATGTAAATAACGTGTGTTTATGTAGAGGTAAGTATGAATGTAGTGCACTGTCCCAAGTTGGTATGAGAACACCCCATATGATGAATATGAACTCACACAAAAGGATTACGCAATGGCAGCCGCGGTAAGTTCAGCTATACAAGTGTGAAACCACTAGGGTGTGAGATTGTGCCATATTAGCCGGAGTCTCAACCATAAACGAATAACGTTGAGTGAGACCAGCCCTATCTCTTGGCTGACCTTCTGTCGCCATGCCAGTATCATGATCTCCTATACTCACCTCGTTCCGGTGTATGCATAATGCGAGCCGGACACCAACACATATAATAACTGGGAAAAGGGATGTGGGCTGAATGAATATAACCGGTACTCGGGTAATATGATATTACAGCCGAGACAATACGAATTGACATTTCAGGTACATTATGAAGACATAAACAAAAAATATGTAATAAATAGATTTTAGTCATTAATATACATACATACATAAATAATCATTCAATTTACTAGTTTTTATAAGTTATATTTATGTCAGTAATTATCCGCTGCTTTTCATCTTGATAAACTTTTAACTTATATAATGATGTAATAATTATAATAAAATTATTAAGAGTAAATAAAAACAAAGGTAAGATTGAAAAGAGAGAGAAAAAAAAGCAGCCAATAATTAAAAAATTGCTATTTATGACATTAAAAAAAAAATAAAAGTCAAAAAATTAATCCCAGAAGTATATTAAATTCGGAGCAATTACACACAGTTTGTTGCAATTAATTATTTTTGAAAATGATTCTTCGAATCTTTTGAAACTTAATAATCACTGATCAGAGTGTTATACATTATTATAAAATTCTCGATATTGTTAAAATTAAAAATTTGAAAAATAAAACTATACATATTAAATAATTTAAATAAAAAATTACAAACAAAATGAAACAAGAAAGTACCATAAACTTACTATCTATATTCAACTATTATGCTATATAAGCGAGTACTGCGAGTTATACTGAACTTCTGATAGTAACCGAACGATTTAATATATTTGAATAGATTAAACGAGATTGCTATATACAGGAATAAAATAATGTAGGAAAAATTACACTTATTATAATCAAACTATTAAGATGTAATATATTTATGAACTGAGAAGAATATAATACAATATATTAGATATATATAATATATATATATATTAATATATATATATAAATATATAACAGATAATTATCACCACAGGCCACGTAGATGACAAGTATCATCTCTTTTCTATATTAATGAATGGTACAAAAAATATAAAGAAAAATATAAAATATCTTAAATAATAATTATTCATCACAGACTACATCGATTTTATAATTATTAGAAAAACACTTTTTCTTGTCATCCATGACGGTATCCAAAATCGTGCATAACAAACTAATTTTAGGGCCAAAAGTATCATCAACCTTCTACCTCGTAATACTTACAGTGTAGTAGTAATGTCTTCTCCTAGTGGGTTCCGCGAGATGCAAGGCCGTAAAGCATTAGGAATAGGAGGTCCGCAAGAGTCATTCCAATAAAAATTGTCGGACTATACCAACAATACATATAGTGTTGATGAGCTACCCTTAGGAGTTAACCAACGTGTGCAATTAATATATGAAAACCAGCCTCAACATAGTTACTTAAACTATACCTTACTATCTTTCTCAAGTGTTACGGATGAGCGTAACACAACCGTTGGCGTAAACCAAGTAAATCCCGTCATACCCACGTGCCATAAAGGAAGCGACTTTTGTACAGATAACCAAATACGAACATAAAGCGAGAGACCAAGATATGAGACTTAGCGTAGCATACGTAATTATGTTAAAATTATATCTTTATTATATGTGATTTAGTAAAGAATTGCATGTATGGAACTTGGTAATTTAAAGAAGACAAGTTAATTTTAATCATTATTATTATTTTCTACTAGACCCAGACTATATGTTAAGAAGTATAGAAAGAGAGAGATATGGTAATATGATATTACTATTGTATTGATAAGTCATTATATATATATTATTTAATCTATCTATGTGTAGTTCGTTCATTGTGTGATTGTAAAACTTATATATTTTACCAACGACTAAAATTGACCACCATCATTATATCGAAGCAACTTGATTGATTAACTTCTAAATATACAAACGTCATAGTATGTATGCGATCATTATTCACGTCTACTTTAACTTACATATGTAAATATACATATCCCATAGCTATCTAATAAATATATTCGTATCAATCCTGCCAATGAAATCTCTAGGAATTGCTATTAATGATGTCAAGAATCACTCACTTTTCATATACTAGCTTATTTTGCTCTACGATGCGTGTCTAATAACATAAACAGTATATATTCTTGATTGAAAGCACATTACTTTGGAAAAAAACAAAGTACTCAAAGCGTTAGATGATTTACATAATGGATTTATACGTCCATGAAAAAGTCTTGAAAATTGTGATAATCAAGTCCATCGCTTAATGCTCGGACTCACATACAATAGAGATAGACATAATTAATAGATAGGACTAAGTATAACAAGTAGTACCACAATTTAAAATAATAGCTATATTAAAACCTAGTTGCAATATTAACACAGAAATATATACATAGAAGTTGGTTGAGATAAACGCTAAGTGTAAACAACATAGAATGTGACGTGATTAAGGAGGGTATGAGTAGCACGTAAAATTGTAAAGTATGATAGTATATAGGGTATGTGAGGTATGAAAAAATGAAAGTATATAAGTAGACTAGATGAGGTAGCTAGTATTGACGTTTGTACAGAAACGAGAGTTCAAGTAGCGTAAAGAAGTATAGTTATATAAGAAAAAATAAGTTACCTATATAGCGGGTAAATATATATATAATAAACGAATCACACCGCTGGTAGGGCGTCCTGAACTAGAGAATCAGGCTAACAAATAGTGCACTTACCCAACAGATAGTGTATATATAAGTACAAATAGCACCTACACTAAAGAGGAGTGTAGAGATACAAACAGACAACCCAAAGGAGCTTATATAGGACTAGGGGAATCAGTAAGATAAATCCGGATGTTATAATATAAATAGTGAGTATATTTAGATTAAAAACAAAAAATAAAAAGCATAAAAAGATATTATTATATATATTATATAGGAGCCCAATAAACCAAAATTTAAAGATAGTCAGTGAAGTTGTATAGAATATATATAAGTACATATATAAGGTAGTTAATATAGAAGGGGGTATTAGATGCGACCCCAAGATAATATTGGAATCAGAGAAGTGACCATAAATTAATTATTTAATAAATCTATTTTATTTAAATATTAGATAATCCCATTTGATTGAATAGGAAGAGATTGAGTGAAAATATATATATAATATATATTTTGCAAATAATTTCTGTATGAGTGATTAATCCCCACAACAGCAGCCGAAAGAAAACCCACCTGAATTGTAACATCTGAAACCACCCTGAAACTATCTAACAATTCTCAGCCTACACATTCCACACGACACTAGTAACCACACAACAAAGGAACCAGCGCTAGCGCAGGAACCTAAGCGGACATACGTTTATAGTATTGTAAAGTGGAAGGGTATTATTATTTTAATAGATTGTATCTGATGTAATGTGTTATTAATTTTTAATATGATTGAGCAAAACGATATGTAAATTGATATATTATCTATTATCTTTTGAGTGTTTAGTAATTATATTATATGTGTGAGTGTATTATTGAAGGGGTGGATATAGATAAAGACTCCTAAGAATGTTTATTATTCTCTGTGGGGCAAAATTATAGTAATTTACCTTACAATAACTGTTTCTATAATGGTGTTATTATATATTGATTGATTACTGTATGACAGAGGTATTTATTATTAGTAAAAATAAGAATTACATAAAAATAAATTATTTTATACATATTTGTTGAGTAATGAAAAAGTGAAGTTGCAATTATTATTTAGAAATTATAAAAATTTAAACTTGAAAACTAGAAAATCAAAGTTTTATATTCATTAATTATATATTATATTATTATTTATTAATATTTATTATATTAAAATTATTCATTATATTATTATTTATTAGTATATATAAAGATAAAGTAGAGAGAAGAATTAATTAATTAGTAATTGAATATATGATAAAGAGATTAATTATTATTAGACGAAGATATAATAGATAAGTAGTCTATTATCGCAATTGGTTTAAAAGTATAATGTAAATAAAACCAAATTAATATTAATTACAGTTACGTCTGCCGATCAATCTACATCGTTACAGTCTTGACTACAGTCTAAAACAAACTTTACACTAGTGCAAACACAGTGACCGGTGTTTAAACAAGATCCGTTAAGTCATGTCCTCACATTGCAAGGCGTTACATGACTGGACATTACTTAAGCACGCCTCACAAATATCTAGGCGGACGAAAACCCCCTTTTTAAAAGTCCATCTCAAAATTCTTGAAGCGTTTCTTAAGCAATCACAGCTAGCCGTCCATATTCACCCACCCATGGTGCAGCACGGGTCTCCGCAATGAATCCGCGACGCCGGCTCCACGCGTAACCACCCAGTCAATCCACCACCCACACAATCCAAACGCCTCATCGCCCGAACGTACGTCCGTAGGCAACCGCCTCGTCCACCCTGCAGATTCCCTGCTCTGACAGATGTTGATCCTCCTAGAGCACAGAATCGGATCGTCAAGGTTCACATCACGCTCCTCTTCATCTCACTCTAACCACCATGGGTAAACGATCCAAATACGTGGCGTCACAAATAGCCATATGCACAACCACTACTGACAGTGACGTTATTTAGTAATTCTCTTTAATTGCTGACACAAGAGTTACTAGTTCACAGCCAAGTTGCCTCATTGACGTCGTCGTTTCCCCCAACCGCCTGACAATCCGTCTAAATATAATGCCT
>JABUQX010119185.1:20000-27733 GCA_015478945.1 Trachelipus rathkii | reverse complement strand
TATACTTAATATATATATAATAATATTTATATATATATATATAATAATATAAATTATTTCTGACCTTATCTGATTGTGAGTCTGTTTCTACTTTTTGCTATATTGTTCAATCAAGTTGTCAATATATTACTGACCAGCAATTAGCTAAAATACTCTCTCCTTTGGAAAATTACTAGTTTTAAGGACAGGCCAAGTATTTCCTTGCAGGTTTTAACTCAAGCGTGGGTAAACATTTTGCCTAATATACTTTCCACCAACTACAGTAGTATATAATATAATCCTATCATTTTAGTATACTAAGTCGTTATTTCTATATGGTAATAGTTTTCAATCATTTGCCACACTATACTTTGGGTAAGCGTGTTTCTTCATCACTACGGGACTGTAGAAATTCTTCCAGTGAATCTGTTTTTGATTTACTTGCAGAAGGTGGTTCTGTAGATTTCGTTTTATTCCTTTTAATGGGTGGCGAAATTAATAGACTGTTCGGATTGAAGTTTTTCAAATGCAACACAAAGTATATATATATATAATGAAGATTTAAACTTGTTATCTTATAATTATTTAATATGAATTTCCAAAAACTTGCCAATTTATAACGAAGGATCCTAGAGTAAGTTGACCACTCTCGTGCAGGTCATTGAATACCTACAGTAACCATAGCGATTTATTCTAACTCTAAGTTTTGATTCCGATGCTTTACGTTCTTTTATGATAAGAGCCGCATCAATATCTTCATTTTGGAAAGATTAGTCAAAAAATGCTTACATGCTTAGCTTGAGATATTCACAGTGTGTTATGTACAAACTGTGATGAATGGCAAGAAGACTGTATATCGTGATATTTGGTAATTCTTCATTAATAATTGTTTCTAATTTAAGTTAATAGTCATCTGTGAACTATCATGAGTGTACGATTTTACACCACAATATAATAAAGAAATGATACAATCTTTAATGCAAATATATCAGTAGCATAAGTGATACAAATCATTCGCTGCTATCAAAACATTCGCGAGTGTTGTGTAGCGCGTGAAGATGCAAAGTGCGTTATAAATACTCAATCGTGCGCGAGGATGGCAAAATCCTACCTAGAGAGATGGCAAATCGACTAGACGTAGTATCGTACTGATACTTACTAGTAGTAGTATATCACTAGAGGACATGCCCTCACCTCCACTACGTAAGGTTCCTCAGAAAATCTCCTCTCCTCACACTTTAGTTGTAGTATGGGGTGGTCACGGGGGCTCCTTCCTACTCTCACCTCACCCTACGTGATAGAGGTAAACTACTCCCCCTCTTGATATTCCTCAGCTTTCGAGGGACCGATCCTCTGGAAAAAAAAATATGTATAGTAATACTCAGTACTTTGAGTCCAATGTGTATATAGTTGCTGCGACCGAGCTTTATGAGTTTATTGGAATATATTAATAATATAAACAAAAAATATAATACAAAATAAATAAAATTTAATATTTATTACTCTTTTATCACTCATAACTATAATATCCATCATATAAGTATATATATATATTTAATAGGTAGTATCAACTTATATGACCCTCCATTATGTAGTTTTCTAAGGAACCCCGCGTTATAAGTATAATAATACTTTCAAGTATGTATATATATAATTATAAATAAATATAATAAATATAATAAATATAATATATATTATATAATATATGTATAATATTATATATTATATAATATAATATATATATATATATATATAATTATATTTAATATATATTATATAATATATATTATATATATATATATAGAAATTATATATTATTAATATATATAAAGTCAAGTAAGAAAATTTGAAATCACACTTTAGCGAAGAATATTATACAATGTACCAGGCATATTAAATGAGCTTGAATGAGTGTAGATAAGGTAGAATAATATTATTTATAATATTAATATATATTATATATATATATATAATAAGAATAGAATTAAATGCGATATTAATGGGCATACCGTATTGTACTATTATGATTCAATATATATATATATATATATATATAATATATATTATATATATATATATATATATATAATATATATATATACTATTATTAATATAATAATATATATATTATATCATATATTATATATTATATTACCACTCACGGGCTGGCCCTTTTCAAGGAGGGGGCAGAAAGATAAACACACTAGAAACCCTACCAATCCCCAGCTTCAACGCAAATCTCTCAGGTGAGCGCAGGACGGCTTAAAGAGCGGGAGAGATAAAACATGTAGTGAAAAACAGAGAGGCAAAGAGTTCTGCGACATGAAGTTAGAAGGTGATCTGGAAAGAAAGAGCACCACGACGAACCAAGTCTGGTTTTCAATACTCACCGCTAACATTCATGCTGGAGAGCAAGGCCCCCCTTGTGATACGAGGGCGACGCAAGGTGGTGGAATGCGAGAGGTCAGCTCTCCCGAGCACTGCCACCGGGTCAGGTTAAAAAACCTATAGACAAAACGGATAGTGCCAAACGTCACGTCCGCAGAGATATGAGGATCAAGGGAGTTTTGAAAGACGGAGACAGTTATTAGTCTCTTAGCTTTAGACTCAACCCTATCCAATAGAAGGGGAGCCGGAGCCCCCCCAGATGTGAGAACTACTTCATTACAAGGGCGAATAAGTCCCTTATATAACTGGAGTAACTGTTCAAAGAAAAAAATTCCAGCAACCTGAACAAAACTCCCAGTTTCTTGCCACCTTAGCAAC
The DNA here is from genome assembly GCA_015478945.1 of Trachelipus rathkii. NCBI lineage: Eukaryota > Metazoa > Arthropoda > Malacostraca > Isopoda > Trachelipodidae > Trachelipus > Trachelipus rathkii. The sequence goes on along the minus strand of JABUQX010119185.1, from coordinate 24,988 downwards.
CATTGCAATATGAGGTTTCCAAGACAATTTGTTGATTTATTGTTGAGCACAGAATGTTTATGTTATTCACAGTTGAGACGTTAGAGCCGTCGAAGAAAAGAAGACAAGATATGGGTAAGTGTGTTATATTTATCTATTTTATGAAATAATAAGATATATTAGTATTATTTTATATAATATCATATAGTTTAATAACTTACAATATAGGTAGTTTTATGACGGTGACATATATATATCCTCATAATACCCGGTGATAAAATTACCCAATATAACATACTCATAGTATATAAGGTATCCAGGCAAAGATAATTATAGATATAGAATAATAGTACTATATAGCGTGCATATATTATATTGGATATATTTAGTTACGAGTTATTGTAATTATGATTTGATTATTAATGTACTGTATTATTAATTGATAAATTGCGACCTCTAATAATATAATGAAGTTAGCCTATATAGATATTATGTTGTATATATAATTATTATATAATGATACCTATAAATTAAAAAGATAAAGATGTACAACGAGAAATAATTATTACAGATACAGTAGGGTTAGATAAAATTGATCTACTTATTATATCAATTTCGAAGCATCTTTTAGTCCTCAGTTAATTATGCAAGAAATGACAAGTATTCTATTAATAATAAGAAAGCTCCTCCCACTACACAACAACCTTAACACGGAAAAAAATGCCCATCTAAGCACTCTATTACTCCCTCAAACAATATGACGTAAGGTACAGCGCTACCAAACTGATAAGTCCGGAAAGGTAAGTATACTGGAAGACTTATAGTAGATAGATCAATAATAGAATGAAGGGATTGAAAACCACGATAAAGAAAGATAGATAGCGTCGATTCATTTGAGTCCAATACTATCTCATAACTACGAAAGTGGTATCGTCTCTGATTTACACCAGTATCATTCTTCTAATAAATTAAATCTCTTTACTGGTGTAATTAATAAGTAGCAAGCCACCTACCGACAGAACTTACTCCAGAGTCTCCGAAGTGCCAAGAAAACCATAAATGATTACATAGTTTATATAGAAAGATATAAGTTAAGTGTATATTCGATTAATTAATTAATTATAAAGGATACCTATTCGCGAAATTCCAAGCCAGCTATTAAACCGCGTTTTCTGAATGCACTTTGCGGTTTCCCGTGAAAAAAAAAAGTGTGAATTTCAAATGGTGTAGGAATCCTCGCAGTTAAGTTATGTAAATCATTAATAGGAAAATACCGAAGTGATCTTACTTCTGTCAGTGCCGTACCTATCATACTAGAAGAGTACAGCTCATACTCTGATTTTTGATCGTCTCCTTCATTGCATAATCTAATACACTCTGAGACACATCCTTCAATCATGTATATCTTTATCTCTCTTCTCAAGGACTCAACATATAGGTATACGACCGACATGTATCAATAACAAAAAACAAACCATCCCATACCCACAAGCCACACAACATGGGAAAACAACAACACACACAACACACACAAAAAGTAAGGAATAAGATATCAAGCGCCAACAAATCAACACGCCCTCAAATATAACCGTTATAACCATACCCTACTAAAACCTATTTATGAGGAATTTGACTTGGACGATGAACCTTTAAATCAAAAGTACATTATTCTGCATTCAACAGATGTTATTAGCATTAGTGAGAATAATTCGGATGATACACATGTTAAATAGAAATGCCGATCACCCGGAGAAAATAAATATAAAATATACAGAGGCACAATATGGCCTGTTCAAATACAACAGACCTCAAGGAAAAAAATTTACAAATTTAATAGTATTTATATTAAAGCATAATATAGTTATATATATACTAAGAAACCCATAAAGCATATTGATCAACAATTAAAACCGTAATATACCTACTAATTATAACCTCTATTTACGAACAGACCTAATCAAATTAAAATAAGATAAAAAAACATAAACCACATCCCTACCAATAATACCATTCAAAGCAATACTAAACCATACCACCATAAGTTAAAAATATAAATAATTTATCTCACCAAGCAAAAACATCCCAGTATGAATACATAAAGTAGAATGATCAAGTAGTTAAAACCGCCTGAAGCTAACATGTGGCAAAAATATATAATAAATAATATAGGACGTGAAATTAACATATAATATATATCAATAATAATAATATAATATATTATATAGATAATAAAATATTAATATATTATAATAATAATATTGATAATAATAGTATAATAAAGAACTAAGTAGATAGTATATATATAAATAGTAATAGTATATATATATATATATATTATATAATGAGTAATGCAATACCCTGCAATCAAATTTGTATTTTTTTAAATACCCCTTGATTAATTTCCACCATGCTGATTAGATTCTGGACCCTAGCAGAGAGCGTGCAAGTTGTTGGCCATTAGTAACAAGTAGTATTCGCCAATATAACCCTAGCACAGCCAATGCAAATAACACCCCCCCGAGGTCCTTGTAGCCCACAACACAACAAACCAAAAAGCAAAAAAAACAAATACAAACCGGATTGTAGATTATTTCACCGATGCGCGGGGGGGGATGTCATATTGACAAAGAGGAAATGCAGTACCTTACATCAATGGTTACAGCAGACCCCGATCTGGTCCTGCACCGCCGCCCACCGCACGATAGTGAGTCAAGCGTGTGACCACTTACCGCCACGGACGAGACCCACAAAAGAGAGAAAGAGCCAAAATAACGATTAATCTTTTAACTCTTACCTTTGCTTTCTCAGAGACACGAGGCAGTAGATAGTATTTCTCGCGATTTAAATCTACCGTTTACTTTCTTCCCGCTCGCACTCCCTGGGTGCGTCGTCCGTGTGCGTCGAGTAGAACGTCAAACCACTTGCACGCTTATCTGCTAAGGTCCAGGAATGGAATCCCAGCATGGTGAAAAATACATCAGGGGTATTACAACTACCAAATTTGATCTGTGGAGGGGGAGGATACTGCCATTCTCTCTTTACAAATGCACCCCGGTCTAGGTATTATATTCAACCATTGCGCCGACCCAACAAGGTACCCATGTTTGGCCCTACGCCGAGTTCTGCGAGAGGGAGGAATACGTAGTAATGCTCTGCTTGGACAGTAAAAGTATTCTCGGATTCTTCTTTTGTCTCGTCGTGGCGTAGAGGTCAAACACTTGCACCGCTCATCTGCTAGGTCCAGGATCGAATCCCAGCATGGTAAATACATCAGGGGTATATATATATATATAAATATATATATATAATATATATATATATATATATATTATATATATAATATATATATATATATATATAATATATATATATATATATATATATATATATATATATATATTAGTATAATATATATAATTGGGGGGCATTGCGTCGTTTTCTCGCTAACTACTCTTGGAATGAATCCTGCTTTGACTCGGAGGATGCTTCGGTAAACGCTGAAAAGGTAGGGGCCGTAATCGCCGATGGATGAGCAGGTTCATTCCATCTTCAACTAAATCTTTTCTCCTCAAAAATCCTATGGTTCGATGGAGCTCGTCTTCGCGCTATTCCAGAGAGAGTCATTGCGTATCCGGGCATGGAACTCTCGTTCTCCTATCACTCTTACTAATTTTCATTCTGTTCGGGAATCGTTGCAGGGTTACTATTTGTCAGGCTAAACGCGCTTTCATTAAAAGAAAGTGCGCCAACCTCTATTGCGTTCTCCTACTGATAAAAAATTTTTCTGGCCCCTTTCCAAAAACATCATCCAACAACTTCTGTTTGTAAATCTGCCTTTCCTCCCCTTATTCGCTCTGACGGTTCTGTTGCTAACTCTCCTTTTCAAAAGGCCATCTCTTTCGGCCTCTTTTGGGCATCTAATTTCCTCTCCTGCATTCCTTTCCTACTCCTTCTCCTCTCAAGTTTCCCATGCAATTTACCTGTGATCACACATGATCCTGTGCATGAGATCATGAGATCTATGAACGTCAGGAAAGCTAGTGGCCCCGGATGGCATTCCTCCCCTGTTTTGAGGGAGTGTGCTTCTGAACTTGGCGCCTGTCCTCGTTCAAATCTACTCTCTATGTCTTAATACTAAAACTTTTCCTTCAGTGCTGGAAGCCCGATTTTGTTCAATCGATTCCGAAAAAAGGTTGCCGTTCTGATCTTCTAACTATCGCCCTATAAGCTCTCACTATATTCTATCTAAGTTTTGAAACTTCTTAACTCTCATTTCCTGGATTCATCTGGAAGTCTCCATTCCCTCTTTCAGATCATCCAGTATGGCTTCGACGTTCGAGGTCACTGATGACATACTTTCCTATCAACTGATTTATGGTCTTCTGCCCTTTAGGATATGGGGAGTCTTGCTTGGTGGGCTTGACATATCAAAAGCTTTTAACCGGGAATGGCACGACGTCGCCACTCTCTAAGCTCCCCTTCCTTTGGGTTTCCTCCTTCTCTTTGCTACTCATATCTAGTTTTCTCTCCGATCGCCTTCCATATCAGCACTCGTTGATGAGCGTTCCTCTTCCTCCTTTCCTGTTAATTGTGGTGTTCCCCAAGGTTCTGTCTTATCTCCCAACTTTATTCCTACTTTCATCAACGATCTCCTCAGCTTGTACTTCTAACTCGTCATTTTTACGCCGATGGAACTCAACTCTTCCATTCTTCTAACTTATTTCAAATCTGCTCCCTCTTTTTTATCTAGAGCTACCTCTCGTCTTCTGCTTTCTGATTCTATTTTTTTGCCGATCTGGATGGGATTTTCCGGTGGGGTCACCGCAACCCTGTTAAAAGTTCAACTCTTTAAAAACTCCAACTTCTTTATATCTCCCTCTCAAAAAACACCTCCCAACTTTCCTATGTTCCTTTCGCGGCTCTAACGTCTCACTGTGAATAACATTAAACATTCTTGCGTCTCAACATAAACAACAAATTGTCTTGGAAACCTGATATTACAATGGTTC
>JABUQX010119185.1:10000-12500 GCA_015478945.1 Trachelipus rathkii | reverse complement strand
ACTGGTCCTCACTCCAACCAATATACCTACTCTTATGCTGACGTTTACTTTCAACCCCCCTTTTACACACCTTTGCCCCCTCCTTTTACACATCCTCTCAAACTCTCGTCACATTCGCCACACAAAACCAAATCATCCGCATATAATAGGTCGGGGACCCTCCACTCATCTCCATCATTTCTAACTCCATTTCCTGTCATGCCTCACCTTCAATTCTTTCATAACCCCATCCATATACAATGAATAACCCAAGGAGACATAACACAATCTTGTCTCAGACCCACTCCTACTTTAAACCATCACTTTTGAACACCATTTATTCTTACAACAGCTTCACTATCGTCATAACATACCTTTTGACTTTCCATTCAGAAGCTAATACCAAACACTATATATTACTACACCTTTGCAATAGACTTTCCCTATTAACCCTATCATACCCTGTTGCAAATCTACAAAACCTAAATACAATTTATTCTTCCTCTCTCTCATTTTTCTCTATCATTTGGCTTCTATAAAGATTTGATCCTCACATCCTCTACTACTCCTAACGCACCTTGTTCTTCACAATCAGTGCTTCAGTCACCTCGGGTCCCCGCACTCTTTCGACCAAAAACCAGCATATATCTCCCTACAACACTCAATAAACAAATAACCCTATAATTTCTACAGTTTCTTTTATCTCCCTTACCCGCTTATATTAAAGGTATCTATTACTGCTCTCCTCCAATCCCTCGAAACTATACCCTCCCATAAACGCTTTATTACACAATTCAAGATCCAGTCAATCACCATCTTGCCTCCGTTCTTGAACATTTCACCAGTATTTCCATCTATACTGCAAAAGATTTTACCTTCTTCAACTTTCTCACTCTAACCATTTCCTCCTCTTTGCAATTACCTCATCCAAAATACCTATTCCTCTTGTACCATCAACCCACACACCGTCATTATCACCATTTAATTACTGCCAATATTATACAGATTTCAAAGTGTTCCTTTTCCACACTCCACTCACATCCATTTCAATCAGTTACAAAGACACCATCCCTATTCATTTATTCTAAGCAGGCTTCCCCTTATTCTAATGTCTTACTAACGCGCTCTCCTTCCAGAAGAGCTTCCTATTCCCTTGTCATGTCCCGTTTTATCCCTCCTGTCAAACCTGTTCATTTTACCTCTTCTTTTCGCTTTACGATAGTCAGCATCTTTTAGGCATTCTCTTTTTTTTCTCTTATATAATTCCAGAGCATCTTTCTTTTGAAACTTCAATCATTTGGCTTTTAGTACATTCAATCACACGCTTCTTTTTTATTTTAACCGCTTGCATCACTCTTTCAATTCCACCACTCACTGTTATCCATCTTTATTTCTATCTTTAGGCACACCCCATACTTCTTTTTGCCCTGCTACAATTGCCTTCCCTTCATTTGCTTCCAGATTTTATTCAGTCAGTTTCAACTTGTTTCACATTCAACTGATTTATTCTTTGCGAGCGTTCTTCATACTACCTATTACCTTGTTCCAATAACTTCTCACTCGTAATATTTACCCACTTCCTTCTTATCACCTTCCTCTCCATCCAAGTCCCCCACTAGTTAAATTTTAACATCAGAACATAACGATCCGATAATCCCATTCCTAGACCCCTCACTGATTTAACATCGAATACATACTTCAACATCTCCTTCTTTCCCAACACAGAAATCAATCATACTTTCACTTCGATACATTTTTCTACTACCACCAACTCAGTATACTTTAGGAGTACTCTTGTGTTTTTAGAACGAAACCGTATTAACTATACACGGCACCATCACCTCGTTCACCTCACAGACAATCATCACCTTCCTGACCATTCTATTTCTCGCTGACAACCTCCTGGCCGTGCCCCCGCCAAGAAACCACCTGTTCAATACCATCCTTTTTTTGGATCATATATACTATATGATATATATATATATTATATATATATATATATATATATATATTATATTATATATATATATATTATATATATTAATATATATATAATATATATATATATATTTATATATAATATATATATATTTATATATAATCTGTATTATAAATCGTATTTAATAGTCAATATTTAGGCCTAGAAGGGGTATTGGTACTACTGTATAATTTAAAACATTATTAATATACATAAAAAGAGGTAATTTTTAAAAAAAAACAAAAAAAAACATTTTGTTTTAAAAAAAAACGTGTTTTTTTCCAAAAAAAAAACAAATTAAAAAAAAACGTTTTTTTCACAACCCTATTTATAATCATCCCTAGGCTTTCTTACCTAACTGGATTTCGAACCCACACCCCCGCTGTTGGTAAAGCCGGCGTGTTATCACCTAACCACGATGAGCTAAAAGGAAATCTACCGTTTACTTCTGAAAGATTTACCAACAGCGAGGGTGTGGGTTCGAAACCCAGTTTGGTAAGAAAGCCTAGGATGATTATATATACACTAAAAGAGCGTTTTCAT
>JABUQX010119185.1:0-5000 GCA_015478945.1 Trachelipus rathkii | reverse complement strand
TGAAAGTGGGCGTGACAGGAAATGGTGGTAGAATGATGGAGATGAGTGGAGGGGGCCCTACCTATTATATGCGGATGATTTGGGTTTTGTGGTGTGGAGAATCTGAAGAGTTTGAGAGGATTGGTTAAGAGATTTGGGGCACTGTGTGTAAAAGGAGGGGTTTGAAAGTAAACGTAGATAAGAAGAAGGTTATGGTTTTGTGAGTGAGGCCAGTCCTCAGTGTGAAGTTATGTTAGATGGTGACAGCTGTGAACAAGTGGTCTGAGTTTAAATATAGGGATAATGTTGGAATGAGAAGGGATGGATGGCTACGGAGGTCCAAGTACGAAGATTGTTGAATGGCAAAGGAAGAGGTGGCCTCGTTTAGATTGGATTGTTGTGGAGGTGGTGGATAAAGGCTAAAGTGCGCTAGGGTTTACATGACGGTATGTTGTTTCCTGTGTTATTGTATAGTAGTGAGCTTATGGTCTGGAAAAGAAGTATAGATCTAATAGTCAATGTGTTCCGCATGGACAATCTATGGGCATGCTAGGTGTTGAGACAGAATTGATAAATGGGAATGAACATATTAGAGAGTGTGTGTGGTGTGAAGAAAAAGGGGTAAACTAGAGAATAAATGAAAGTATGTTGAGATGCGTTTTGGTCATGTGGAAAGGATGAAAAATAGTCGGTTATAGTCGGTTGGTTAAGTGGCGAGTGTGTTGAAACCGACCGGCTGGGAGATACGAAGAAAAAGTGGATTGAGTCAGTAATAGATTGTCTGAGGACAAGAAATGTGAGTTTGCAGAGGCGAGAATAAAGGAGCATAATAAGAGAGAATGGCGGGGCGTTTTGTGAGGGGTAATGGTTGGGTCCACTTGGGTTAAAGGGATGAACCCTTTCACTGACGATTTACCATAGTGAGGGTCCGTCGCAGTCCCGTGCAAGCTATAGGGTGGATTTTTCTGACTGCGAAGGACAGTCTTACTAATTAATGGTACAGGGCTGGGCTTTCTTTTTCGACTTGTGTCATATTTTCCTACTGCTTTTCTTTTCTGATGCTTGTTACGGACCTTACCACCAGTCTTGGGAAGAAAAAGGTAGATGAAGATAATATATTATATATATATATATATATATATTATATATATATATATAATATACTATATATAATTATATTATATATTATATATATATATATATAATATATACATATTTATAATATATATATAATGAATAATAATAATAATAATAATAATATAATATAATAATAATTAATAATAATAATAATAATCAGATCATGTTAAATGTAATAATAATTATTTGCCCTAGAGCACTAATAAAACTTTATTAAGTACTAAACTCTACTTTATATATTGTATACCTCTTTTAACATATTGTATTAACTGTATTTTAATGCTAAACTAAAAAGACTTGATATATTTGAAAAATAAGTAATTTAAAAAAAAAAACAAAAAAAGAACAAAAAAAATTTTGCCTTTGGTTTTTTTTTTTTAAAAACGTGTTTTTTTTTTTTTTAAAAAACGAACACGTTTTTTTTAATCCCAACCCTATAGTATATATATATATATATAATATATATATATATATAGTATATATATATAATATATATATATTATATATATTATATATATATATATATATATATATATTAATATATATATTTTATATATAGTATATATATATTATATATATATATATATATATATATATAGTATATATACTATATATATATATATAGTATATATATATATAATATATTATATAACTATATATATTATTATATATTATATTTAATAATATATATAATATATATACATTATATATATATAGTATATATAATATATATATATATATATTATATAATATATATATATCATATATAGATATATAATATATATATAGTATATAATATATATAATATATATAGTATAGTATATATATATATATATAGAATATATACATAGTCCAATTTTTCAAACTGGCTCGTAAGCCAGTGAGTAGTTAAAGAAATAAATGACTCATTTGAATATTTAGCTATCCATATATCTGTAGTAAAAGATATCTGATCAGCCTTAGATAACTTCTCGAATACTGCTGATCTCAATTTACTGTAAGAAGTTGGTAACATCATCTTTCTACAAAAAATTATTTTCTACTAGAAATAAGATATTTTGGTTGAAGATGGGCAACAAGTTCTGTGAGTCCCTGCTCTTCAGTGATTGTGAATGGCTGGTTACTCATTGCAATAAAATTTATTATTTTCTGAAGCCTGTGATTTGGGGTCATTGATATGGCAAATTTTTGGGGGGAAGAAATTTTAATCAAGACTCACAATTTTTGACTTCCAGATCTTCTCTTCGGCGATGATTTTCCGTGTTTATGAATTGGCGTTGTATTAAATGTTTTTGGTGAACTACCTAGTTTTATTTTTTTTGTTATATTTTACACTTTATGAAAGATTTTGTAACATTATTAAAAGTAAAAAAATCTTTTACGAATGATGGCATTTTAAACAATTTTGTGAGGGTATTATTATGACAAATCTGCAATCAAATTTTTTTTTTTTTTTTTTTTTTTTTTTTTTTTTTTTTTTTTTTTTTTTTTACAGTTGTCATCACCACTCACGGGCAGAGCCCTATTCAAGGAGGGGGTGTTTCACGCCTCAGAAGTCAACAACTAAAGCAAATTACGCAGATGAGCACAGACGCAGGCTTTGAAGTGGGGGAGATTAAATTCAGTAGGAAAACGGAAGATGGAAGAGATTCCACAGAACAGATGTGGCAGGAAAAGAAGGAAGCACGGCAGCGAACTAGCCTGGAGTTAGATACATCAACACAAACTCATGTGCAAGATACCGCACCCGCTAGTTCTACGAGGGCACGCTAAAGGTGGAGGTACCGCGAGTGGATAAGCTCCCTCGAGCACCTGCCGCTGCGCTACCTATAGAAAAGAGTAAAAGCCCAACATCTCGCGCGCCAAAGATAGAGGGTCAAGGAACTGGAAATAGTACTATGAACAGTTTATGAAGCTTTTGGCCTTTGAACTCGACCCCTGTTCCAAAAGCCGGGCTGAAACCAAGCCCTCCCCCAAGATATGGAAGCAAGTAACTCCATTACAAGGGCCGGATGAGGCCTTGTATAGCTGGAGTAACTGAGAAGAGAAACAAAGTGCTCGCGTCTTAAACAGAACTCCCATTTTCTTTGAGGCCGCCTTAGCAAACCGTTTGCTGATGTGAGGGTTTCCAAAGACTTTTTTTTGTTTATGGTTAAGGCCAAAGGATGTTTAATATTGTTCGACAGGAGAGACAGAGAACCGTCGAAAGAGATGGAATAGTTTGGGAAGGTGTCTTTAGAGAGGGATGATTTGTCAGAAGTTTGAGTTTCGTTAAAGAATTGAATTTCACAAGGTTCAGACGACCCACCCGGAAATTCTATCCAGATCAGCGAGAATAGAACGGAAAGATTAAGCAACGAGAGGCAATTCTAGAACGTAAAAGAATGGACAAGAATTGGAATGAGTTTTGAAAGAATGCAGGGTCGAGTCCATTCCGGCATTAAGAGTGAAGTAGAGTTAGACTGTGGCAGGTGAGAAGATCCATTCAATGACATAAAGTAGGCAATGAACAGTAGGAGATAAGACCAGAACCCCTGAAGGAACACCACTATTGACAGAAAAGGAAGAAGAATGTCGCCCCATCAACAACAGCCGATTATTCGAGCTGATTTTGCAAAGAAAACTAGGACATAATAGCAAAGAGAAGGGAAACCCAAAGGACGGGCGCAGCTTGGAGAGGCAGTGACGCGTGCCATACCGGTCGGTCAATGCTTTGGATATGTCAAGCGCAACCACGCAAGTCTCCCGTAGTTCCTAAGGGCGGAAACCAATAAATCGGAAGATAGGAAAGTATATCGCCAGTAGACCCCGAGCGCCGAAAGCCGTACTGGCGATCGGGAAAGAAGTGAATGAAGATTCCAGAAATGATCTAGAATGAGGAGTTGAGGAAAGTTTTTCAAAGATCTTAGATAGAATCCAGAGTAAAGCTATAGGGCGATAGTTGGAAGGATCAGAGCGGCTTTCCTTTTTTTCGGAAAGTTTGGAATGTGCGTGCTTCCAACACTGAGGGAAGTGTTGAGTATTGAGACATAGAGAAATAATTGAACGAGGGGGCAAATCTGCAATCAATTAATGAATAAATCTTTATCAAACTCTGTTAATGATATATATTAATATATATATATAATATATTAATATATATATATATATATATATATATATATATATATATTATATATAATAATATATATATATATATAGTAAATATATATATATATATATATATATATATAATACTATATATTATATATAAGTTTTATATTGAAAGTTAAATAGAATTATTTTTTTACATTTCTTTATAGTTAAACGAAAAGTAAATTAGAAATTCCGGTTCCGGCCGGAATTCCGGCCGGAATTTTTTGGGATTCCGGCTAATTCCGGTTCCGGCCGGAACGAAAATTTCAGTTCCGGTAACCCCTAATATACTATATATATATATATTATATATATATATTATATATTAATATATATATATATAATATATATATAATATATAATATATATATATATATAATAATAATATATATATTATATATGTGTGTGTGTGTTGCGTGTGTGTGGTGAGAAGAGAGAGAGAGAGAGAGAGAGAGAGAGAGAGAGAGCGAGAAGAGAGAGAGAGAGAGAGAGGAGAGAGAGAAGAGAGAGAGAGAGAGAGGAGAGAGGAAGAGTGCATGTATGAGTTAATGTATGCATAAATGAGTGTTTATGTATGATACTTAAATAATATCTCTGTAGGTAAGATACTAAACTTTACGTCTTTGTTTTGTTTTCGTCTATTTCTATTTATTCCCCGCGTCAAAGGCAAGCTTTATTAAGAAAATAAAGCCATTCTTATATATAATATATATATTAATTATATATAATATATAATTATATATATATTA
>JABUQX010119184.1:0-45137 GCA_015478945.1 Trachelipus rathkii | reverse complement strand
ATCATATTTCCTTCCTTGCTATATATATTATCGTAGTAGAATCGAACTTATACTTTCACTACGTGTAGTCCATTCCATTTAATTTATGTGCTTCATTCAATTAAAATCAGCATTCAAATCTAATTTTCTTCCACCAAAAAATATCTTTGAATCACCATCAACAATTAGTTAATCAGTATAATATGTTATACATAAAATGACTTTTAGGTTATTTTCTTTTTATTTTAATCTATCCAAGATGTTTACTCCAACTGAATCCCTATTTTTTTTTAACCACCTTTACCACTCCCCTTGTCCCTTTCAAGGGCATAGGTGAAGCCGCCAAAAATCTCAAAAAATATAGAAATCCTCACCCGCAACCCCTTATTAGGGTCCTGATTTCTTCTTTACTGTTGAAATCTTGGTAATTTGTCTTATGAATAGCCCATTACAGTCAGACCTGCTAAAAGAAGACAAGCTTAGATATTGTAAGTCACATTAATGTCAGTGTCTAGGAAGAGAAGAAGACGCTAAGAATAATTAATTACCGCATTAGAATCGATTGCCACTAGAATGAATAATGATATGAATGGGATGCCCTCCCAAAAAACATACTCCCATTCCAGAACAATTGGGATCAAACACCATAAGTCCACCACAAAATGATGGACCGTCGGTGTGCTTATTTTATTATATATATAACAATATAATTATGTAAAAAAAAGATATAGTCACCCTGTTCAACTTGGAGAGTATTCGACTCCAACCATGGCTTTGTAGGTGTGGTTGGCAAATGAATTGACTGGAAAAATATTAGCTCAATAGCGATCGTTTATCCTTCGACTTAACTTCCCAACCGATGATCACCTCTGCCGCTTTTGTTATACTATATCAGAAAAAAAGCAGATAATGCCTCCAACCTCAACTTCCGAGAATTAAACGAAGCTGGGCATCATATAGTGTAATTCGGAAAGATTTTCATGTGCAGGGATACGTTTATTTTGTTACTGTCCGTTCCTTGCTTTAACTAACCATTTTATCCGAATGAAGATGAACCGGCGCCACCCAAATTTGAGAATAGTACCTTAACAAGAGAATAAGGCCATAAAAACTGGATCACCTAAATGCAGATCGGTAAAAAAACATATTCTCTTTGCACGCTTACTTCACTGTACAGATCTATTAATTCCCAGCTTTTTTCTAGCCTCCACTCTTAGACCTCTTCGTTTTTAATATGAGGCTTCCAAACATTTTTGATTGCCGGTCTTGTATTAAAGTCGCCTAAAAGTGGATTATGATGTTCATATTGGTTAGACTTTATTTAGACTCTCGTTCAAAGTATAGAAAATATATTGAAGTTGATTAGGTGTTTTGGATTGATAAGTCCCAATCTAGAAAGGAATTACTTTCTGCAGTTTTCCAAATTCACATTTCGTATTCTTTAGAAGGTTTTGCGTTGACCCCACCGAAAATTCCATCCATCGCAGAAATGAATCGAGCTAAGACAGAAAAGCAACTCATAATAACAATTGGGAACAAATCTAAATGATGCAGAAAAATCTTGAATTCCAATCCAGATAAAAAAGAAACAAAGCTTTAGTAAATAACTAGAACGCCTTTTTATTTAAAAGTAAGAATAAAAGAGCGTGCACAATATAAACAGACCCTGCGAACATACAAATACATCTTAAAATCGATACTTAATATAGTATATATACCTATATTATAAATATAATAATATCACTTATATTTATATATTAATACTCTAATAATATTATCTGAATAACTATATTTACCTATCTATGTACATCCATTATTTATGTATTATATAAATGTATATATATATAAATCACTTTCAATTACATCTAATTCATATTTTTTCATAAATGAGTAGTATCTATTGAATTAAATTTATATATACTTAAATATTACTATTTTCTTTATATTTTTGCTTTATGTTTATTATAATATATAATTTAATATATTATAATATTCTATTTATAATAAATTATATATATATCTATAGATATAGTATACTATAATATTTATATATACTAAACTTATACTATATCTGAATTAAAATATCTACCTTATATCAAATCTGGTACGAATGGTTAGCTGGCGCGCCGTGATAATTTATTGGAGTGCGCGACTGATGCGCCTATTATGCCGACTAGTTATGCCGGCCGGAGTTTATCCTTAGTGCCGTTTCCTTTACCATCCCTCTGGATCATAGGCGTGTGCCTAACTAATTGATCTTATATGGATTAATTCACTTATCAAATCAAATTGCGTCCTGTTAGCGATCCTATTACGCCTTTTTATCGCATATACTGTCTCCTACCACTGTTTTGTTAGCATTCTAATAAATTATGACCTTAAATTTCATATACTCTTTAGGCTTTCATGTATTATTTCATGTAGTGTTAGCAGAGAACATGAATTTTTAAACTTCACTTTTGCTACAGCACCGCACCAGTACATAATAAAAGCAGGATTCAATATAAGGTAAGAAAAACACACTTAGATAAGTTTGTAATTAAATACAACTTCCTCTCCGCACCCTATTCGAAAATACTAATCATCAAAGTACCTTATCTATCCACCTCCATCTGTAGTCCATGTTTTCCCCCAGCAGATCATCAGCACGACGCTGAAGAAGGGTTTCGACATTTTTCATAACCATATTTGCCAATATTTATTAATATCTTAATAACACACAATCTACTATTCTTATATTATACCCATATAATATAATATAGTATTATAATATTTTAATACAGATATATATATCTATATACTTATATATATATACATAAATTACTTATAAATTATTATATATATTATATAATAATATACTAATCATATATATAAATATAATATATATTATATCAAGAGGGGTCGTTGTGCTTTTTGCTTTATCGCACTTGTCTGGGCTGCCTGTAAAACATTCCTAAAGGGATCGTCAATGAAGTCCTTAAGAACGTCATAAGAATAATAAATAAAAAGACTAAAAATAAAACACAAAAATACGAAAATAAATAAGATAGAAATAATATAATAATAAGATAATATATATAATAATAATAATAGATAATAATAATAAAATAATAATAACAGCGTTATCTTATTCATTCGTCACAATCGAACACCTTTCATTGCCCAATCTGGCTAGGCCTAATCTTCGCTCTAATTGGACACCCGCCAACAAAAACTCCCCTTCCAACACCTGCTCACGCCCTTAACTCAGCTTATTTCACCCGTTCTCGAGACGATACCCCCATAGAACTCAACCTAGCGAACTTCAGAAAAACTCACCCTTTTTGTAACATCAGTATGTAAACACACCAAATCATAGCAACTTATTACAATTCATTACCAGTATTCTCCAAAACTAACGACGAATCTGATCTCGGGTAGAAATCCTGGCAGCCACCCCGGTTATCCCTATAACATATTTATACTAATATATAATTTAATATATATATATATATTTAATATTATAAATATTAATATTATATAATATAATATATATAAGATAATATTATATCTTAATTATAAATATATTATACTATTATATAAATAAGTGTTTACACTTGTAGTTATCAAAATATAACAGGTTTCCATATCCTCTAAGTCATAACTTTTAAGACTCTGTGCTAAAAAAATTAAATGCCTTTTAATTCCTGTATCATAGAGCGCCAAGCGCCAAAGAATTCGGCTACTGGCGCCTTACTTCTTAGTCCCGCCCTATTTATTGTAATGTTGCTCCCATCGCGCGTCCTCTTTGCCGAACTACCGACAAGTTCGAAACT
The DNA here is from genome assembly GCA_015478945.1 of Trachelipus rathkii. Lineage (NCBI taxonomy): Eukaryota > Metazoa > Arthropoda > Malacostraca > Isopoda > Trachelipodidae > Trachelipus > Trachelipus rathkii. The sequence goes on along the minus strand of JABUQX010119184.1, from coordinate 41,343 downwards.
TAGTAATTGCGCCTATCAGCGTCCATAGAGCGCAAAAACTCCTTTTGTCAGATTGCACCACACGTCCCCAGCTCTGATAACTATACTCTACTTAATAGCTCTATATATATTATATATATATTATACTAATATTACCTTATTATAATATAATTATCATATATATTATTCATCATATTATATATACGTATATCCTATCTACTATAATTTTCCATGAACCCATAAAATTCATACAATTTCGCCAATCCTCTGTGGTCCAATTTTAATGCGTAAAAAAAAAATCTGCTTTGCCCTCCATAAGCGCGGCTATAGCCAAAGAATTGTCCTTGTCCGCTTTTGCTTAAGTGCCCCTTTTAAATTGTGCGCCCCATGCGCCTTTCGGGCCTAGATTATAGAGTCCTTTATTTGTTAGGATCGCAACGCCCAGCTCTGATCTATATATATGCGTACTTATACTATATATATTACATTATATATATACTCTATAATACACCTTTATATATTTATAGTTATATGTCTAATATTAACATATATATATAGATCAATATATATAATCTATACTATATATGAATATATATAGTATATATTAACTTGCTGTAGTAATTTTAGCAGACAAATTACTTTAAGAATTAAATACACTAGTCAAGCTTGTGCACAAATAATATTCATTTTTACAAAAATACTTCGTTGAAAACCAGATTATCCTGTGGAATAAGAAAAATATAAGCAATAAATTAATATTTAATAAAACCAAGATTAAATAATATTATTAAATAAGATAATTACTAAATATAATAAAAAAAAGTACAATTACATATTCAAACAATAGGCTACATCGCCCCTACTTGCATTGTAAAGATATAGTACAAAAGTAAAATTGCCCGGACGGTTCACATTAGAGAAGCCCTGAAAAAATAGGCCTTTGTTTATGTCTTAAACCACTAAGCTAGCTACCATGAATAACTACCTATAAACAGATGGGATAAAACATGTATATCGATATATAAATTCTACAATAGTCACTAACATCCTTTGCCCCTCCTTAATAGCCACATCGGACCTACTTAATTTATTTTAATTATAACTATAATAATTACAATATCTTTGATCATCTTGCACTCCACCGACATAAAACCACTAAATAACAATGGTTGTCAATCAAGGATATTCATACATATCATATATTGCATACAAACAACCTTTCAATTTATAAAACACAAAAATCCGCTTGTTGGGCATATAATAGATGCGTTAGAAAAGCCCCACACAAGCATACACGAACTATGGAATTTTTAGATAATTTCTTGATAAATCTTTATCAATGTACAGTGACGGATATTTATTTTGTTTATTTAATAATGCTACTATATATAGAGCGTCATGTTTATTTTATCCATTAATATTGCCACTCTCGCTATTATCAGAGTTCATATCTAATAACCTCCCATCTACCATAGGTACTCCCCTGTATTCTTAACGCACGATTACACGCTCAATCCATAATAGCGCGCCGACCACGTCGGAATGGCCTACCTACTTCATATTCAGTAGGCTTGAGTGATGATCGGGCAGTATTCCCTCGTTGCGATCGTGTAAATCGCTTTCGCAAGTACATTCCTCCACGGCTCTAAGTCAAGTAGCCCAGATGGAACTAGAGGAACGAAATTCCTGACCTCGCTATGAGACAAGAGTGACATGAGCCTTCGAATGCAGCATAGCTGCCTATTGCCTGCTGTGCTGAGACACCCTGTGAAGAATAAGAAAAGATCAGGAAACAAAAAATATGGAGAGAAGCTGCATCAAGGAGAGGAAGGAGATCAGGATAAAAGTAACGCCCATAAAAACCAGTGAAGGAGTTAGTATTGAAACAAAAGTAAACGTCAGCGTCTAGAACATGAAGAGTGATCGCCTCTGAGACAAGCATGCTTAAGGCGGTCGATCGAACATCATTTTCCGTCGCTTTAACGCTGACTTTCGTGTAATATTACTTTCTCAGTCCCTAAGATCACAGAAAAGTCCTTCTCTCACTTTAATGTATGGCAAGCGCAATCTAGGATCATGTCCAACGAAAACATGTGGGGAGTGGCACTAAGTCCTTAGGGAATTTCTTCTAACGGGGAATCCACCTGTTGACAGAAGTGGTCGTCTCCACGCGAACCACAGCCTCAACGTAATGATACCAAGCGGTTAGCGGCTGTACACATAAGGCAATGACTGTAAAAAAAACTTCACGGGAAAGACGAAGAGTTAGACCATTAACAAAATCACACCAACAGTGCCAGCATCCTCTTAACAGCTCCGACTACGATAGCCAAGCATACTAAAGGTTATGTCAGTCCAATTTTCGGATTGTCTGGTAGCTAGGAAGATTAAGCCTTTATCCCCGGAAATGACTGGTAAACCTATTCACATGCCTTCGCTTGTTGGATATGAAATGATATCGTGATGAATCCTCACCAATCAATCAAATCTCTCCATAAGATAATCAAAAGGCTCTACCTGTCCGTGTGGCAGAAATCGGCACACAGAAGCGCGGAAATCCTAAATATCCAAAATCCTTTTAGCATGGAAGTTTACGCTTGCCGATTCAGAGAAGATAGCCTCTGGCGCCATTCGTTCTAACCATTCTTGACCGATTAATAACTACTTTCCTACCGCGGGAGTCATGGACGGTTCAAACGATCCGATTGTGACACGTTCAACGATCACCAGTAGTAAGAAAATGTCCCTAGCGTGCGATTGGGGTGTACGGTGGACCTTATACGCTGGCAGGAAGACAATCCACCAAGTTGCTAACGCGCGCATTCAATCAGGCTACACAAATCGGCAGCAACCATTGGCGAAAACCTCAATCCAGTGGAAAGCGGCGTATGAAAGATTGGAGAAAACATCCTTACGGACGATGCAGAACGAAGACGAGGAACCCTGGAGAACCATCGCACAAAGTCTATTCTCTCTATTCCCAGGGGAATGAGGCCACTCCACCTGAAAGAAGAATCTTGAATGAATCCTCGCGTATTCTGCACACTTCCATACTTTGTACTCATGTGGTGTAAACTTGAAATCGCGTCAATGTCAATCGGGAAGAGCTATCATAGATGTGGACACTTAAATATGTTCTGACATCATGTGAACTTAACCAATCAAGTACTAGCTGCATACGCAGAAATCGTTTTCTGAGCCATAGCTAATGTAATTGTTTTGAATCACGTGAGTATGTAACTCACACCCTCAGAAAGTATCGGAAATACGGCGCAAATACTCGCATAGTATCCTCCGAACACGTGTTACGAGTCTCAGTGATCGCTTACACTCGAAGAAAAAACGAGACGGACCACACTCTCATGACTCTGAGGAACACCTCCCGACAGAAAATCGAAGCATCTACTCTTAACTCTGTCGAACTACCATGGGGAACTAAGGCTGGCAAACGCAGTGGCTTCTCTGAACTTCAAAAGCAAGCCGAGCTCCGTCAGACCAACATCCACTTTGTTCAGAACTGCACTCGTGCTTGCGGAAGCAGCGACGTAGGGATCGAAAATATCATCTCCCGATTTGAAAACGATGATAAGTTAAGGGCTAATCCGATGATACATGAACGCTGCTTTCGATCATGGGGGAACGCCAGGGAATGCGAATGCCTCCACCGCCTGCAAGAGGCACAAAATTGACATCCGCTGGAACAGATATTATTTTTTTGTTCCTAGCATAAGGTTACACGAATAGGACACAATAAACCACTTTCCGGTAATACGCACTGCACATTCGTTCCAACCTGCGGCAAAAACTCAGCGTAGTATGTTGCTCTTCTCGAAGGAAAAGAGAAGGCTGGAGAGATTCCTTCCATATAACATAAGCAAGGTAGATACCTCTACTACAACTTCATCGGTGAACTGTAAAAGCTCTTGAGCGCACCCCTCATAACCGAAAGCATGAGTGGTTACTCAAAAGCCAATAAGTACGGTGATGTCATGCCGTCTTCTATGTCCTCTAGGTGCCGGGAACTGATTCTGAGTGTTGGAAGCCCTTGACATAGATCCATATGTTACTAAAATGGATTTACCCCATGGATATAAGGTGTGCCAAAACGTGCGATTTCGGACGTGGGTACCGTTCTGGATATCGTAAAGCTTCAGCATCCCTAAATCTCTCCACAGGCCTCCAACTCATAAGCACCTTTAGACAATGAGGGTCAGCCATAACTTGAAAGCCGACATACCAGTTCCAGCATATTGCTTCAACTCCGCCTGCTCTTTGATCTTGTCAGACAACCGCCAACACGACAAGTCCTCTCTCGTGGACTTATCTCTAATCGTGGCCACAAATGTGAACAGAGAGAAAAAGAACAGATCCAACAGTCAAGACAAATCCATCTGCATCATTGAAAAAGCATACAGAGAAACAACATCAGGAATGCCTTTAAGAAGCAGAATAAACTCACTTATCTCCGCAGTAAACAGGAACGTTATACACCGAACAACCAAATCTCCTATTTCTTAGACCCATATGGTCTAAATAGACATAATTCAGCTTCCAAAAGGGTTGGGTTGGTAACGCAGCGACACGAATACCATGGAATTGACTCTGCAGAAGGAGTTAAGTCACAGTCGCCATCCATAACCTGGAAGATGTCACTACCATTTCGCCGTACAAGCCCGTCCAGAAGAGTCACACGGACTATGAACCGGTATTATTCTCTAGTCCAATAAATACACAGACCTTCGCTGAATCCGATCAGGGGAAAACAGGCTGAACCTTTAAAATGCGCACAACACCCTATAGTAACGAATAACAGTGAAAGAAAACAAACGTACTAGTAGCAGATGTCCACTATTCCACCCCTTATGACGCCTGCAGGTTCTCGGTTCAAAGTCAGTTGTTTCACTATGCGCTTTACCATGCCACCGTTGTGAAAACAATACCCATTGGATATCTACCCTGGGTGGGGAAGAACGTCAGATAAAGCCGACACCTAATAGGACGAGTTCGAACGTAATCCCTTAGACCGTACATCCGGGAGATTATGACATCATCCCGCCAGAGTACTGGTCTGCACTTATGTCTCCATAATCGGAAAGACGAATCTCATACCGAAAAACGAGGAAACATGGGGTCGTGAGAGCCTGGAATGGACCAGTTACAGCAGGATACCACGGTGTTAAGAAAAGAAGCCACTACGTCCGACATTTAACCGTCGAAAACCGCAGGCCTGCCCAGAGAAAAAATATAGAGAAAAACAAGAAGACAGAGACAAAATGAAGTAAGGAATTATGCCCTGGAGCTGCAGAGCGTAAGTGTAGTCACAGGGCCAGCTAATAGCTGGCTTGGAGAAACGGCGCAGGAGACACATCTGCCCTCTCTGCATACCTCTCTTGATGAGAGAAAAGCTTCGCTGTCATAGATGCTTAAAATTATTTGTCGCCATGACCATTTCTGCACAAAATATATTCGCGGCTAATAAATCATATTTATTGTTTACCAGCAGTTTAATATATTAAAAATGCTAACCAATCAGATGCTATCTATCTCCCATGCAATTTCTCTATGTGCCACGTAGCATACTCTCTATACATTGACTTCGTTAATCCATTCTAATATCTAAAGATTTCCTGTTCCTAGATGAATTATTAATTTGTGTCATGGGAAGATAAAAAGAAGCTTAGTAACGTTTGGTTATAAACAGGTATCATCATACAGATATTTTTTATTTTTTTGGCGGAAAATCACATCAACATTACACAACCATATAGCTCAGTAGTTGAATCAAAGAGATAGATGAACATAGCGTTAGTATAGGAATGATTCTTGGTAATCCCGCTAACGTCTATACATACTGTTTCTACTATAAAGACTAGCAACAAATGCTACTTTCTCCTTATGAAACTTTCCCGGGTACCAAAATTTGTAAGGAAAAGGAATCAAATATCCCACAGTCAAATATACAAATTGCGGGATTTTTAGTCCTGACAGAATTGAAGACAACCATTTCCCGGTTCTCCATTTTTTTCTAGCCCCACGCAGCGCTATTCATAGCACCACACACGCCTATAACCGTACCACAACACGCTATACGCTACCACACTGCCTATACCTACCACACACGCTATACCTTACCACGCCCCCCTAGATTAAAATTTGACTTAAAATTATTTTATATTATTATTTAATATAATATATTTAAATAATTATTATTATATAGCTTATTATATTATTCTTATATTTATATATTGTAATTATCTATTCTTAGACTCGAATATGTACAAATATCATATAATGTCCTATATATATATATATAAATATATAGAAAAAGAAAGAAAATTATAATCTATTATATGAAAACATATAAAAATATTAAAAAGGAAATAATATTGTAAAAAAATAAATAATTGCCATTAATAGATAATAAATAAAAATAGAAATAATAAATAATATAATAATAATATATAATAATAATAAAATAATAATAAAATTAATAATAATAATATAATAAAATAATCATAATAATAAATAATAAAATAAAACTTTCTTAACAGTGGAAAAATATTAAAAATGCAGACTCCGATTCTCAACAGGCACAAGAAAGGCTGTGCAGCAATCAGAGAGCGTTGCTGGCCTACATACTACATGTTACACTATTTCCAAAAATCCTGGAGTTACATTGTCACAACGAATCTCTGCTGTAGAATTTTTTATCAACAGAACTTCTTTTTCAGGATGGTAAACACAGGGTCAAGTTGGAGCACTATAAATGCATTTTACAACAGTAGCTAACTTAGACCCCAATATCCCTGTAAAAAAAGAAAAATAACAATAAATAATACGATAAAATAATATATAAATAATCATAAAATAATATATGGACAAATAAATAAAATAAAGTAAATATGAATAAAACAATACTACAGCCTATTTCTTTACCACACTATTATAATACAATAAGTACAATCCTCGCATATTTCACTACTACGGAACCATATAGAACAATTATCCTTGTTTATGTCTACCAACTAGCACCATGATAAATTAACTAAAACAATCTGGGTAAAACTCTAATAATGAAATGCATACAAATATCACTTCAACCTGTCTGTCATAACTCAATAGGATTCCTAATCCAGTCCTATCTTAATATTTTAATTATACATAATATATTAAATATTCTATGTCTACATCTATTTACAAAATGAACATATTCAAATGTTTTCAATAAAGAAATTATTACAATGTTTATTTTCATAAAGTAATCTCATTATAAAAAAGCACAAAAAAATCCGCTGTCGTCGTAAATAGCGCATTAGAAAAAGTAACAAAGGATCCATCTCAAATAATTTTAATAATTTTAACACAGTTTAGATTTTTTAGTGTGCGGAATATTTATTTTGGGTTATTATATGCTCTTATATATAGAACGTCCATTAATTTTGCTTTAATTTTATTTGGACAATTAAGATTACATTTCTAACTCCATCACACAAAATTTTTTATAATATATAAAACATATTAATTATATAGTTCTTATATCCTTATATATATATATAACAAATTTATATATATAATATATATATTTTTCTATATTATAATATACCTATATATATATAAGCGCGCATTCCGGCAAAATGTTCTGATGCATTGGGAGCTATTGCTGATATTCCCTGAACCCTACCTTATGATAAATGGAATATAACATAAATCTTTGCTAACCTATTTACAATGAATTATGAAATTTTCACTTTGTTTCTGATACATAGAATCGACCATAACGTCAAAAAATGTTATTACCCAATTCTAAATTTTTTTCGGGGAAATTTCTTTTACTTTTGAATACGGTCCTTCAAACTCCTAATCGTTCCACACCACCTAAAGCCTAATTTTTATACCGCTAGCTATACATAGAGATAAATTTTCTTATATCTATATTTCACTTTCCGAAACTAACACCCCCTTGCACAAGTTGACATTACTCCATAACATGCAAAACATACACAGTAGAGTTTCACACATGAAATATGCACACACAAACCTCGCTTAGTAATCATTGAGCCTGAAAAAGAATCCTTCTTGAAGGAAGAAAGGAGGAGAATAGTTTCATTGAGAAGAATTATGTTATTAAACAAATAGCTGAAGTTCTAGGACCCTACTTACTTCGAGTTACTTTCGCTCCACTTTTAGGAGTCTCTAATTGGCTATAAAAAAGGCCTCCAATTCGACCGAGACCATAGAGACAAAATATCCGCATCTTACCAACAACATCTTTATTGACGATCAGTCATTTTCCCATCAATTAAATAATTTATAACCTCTTCTGAAAATCTCTACAGAAACAGAAACATACAAATTTTGCCATAAATGTAGTTTAATGAAGGTATTCGCCGTTGCATCTCATAACTTCTTTCTCCCGAGCTACAAAGCTACCAAAATTATTAGCAAAAGAACCAAAATAAATGATACTCTCGAGGGCAAAAAAAAAAAAAAAAAAAATAAAAATAAAAATAAAAAAAAAAATTCTGCGAATGCTGAGTCACCTTCAATTTAGAGAACCATTTTGGTCTGAAACATCTAGTGATGTAGAAAATCAAAATCCATTTGACCTATATGTTCAGAAGGTAGTGAACATACCAACCATACAATCACCCTAACAGTGTCCTTGAAAATCCTTAAATAAATCTATATTTATACTATCTCACATCACAACATCCTTTTGTTTTACTAGATAATTTTCTCCCTTTTGGGACGAATAATCGAATATTTGACAAGAGTGGTATTTCTATAGGTTGCACAATTGTACCAAATTAAACAATTTTGTATCAACGCTTCCATAAGTACGAATCTACCCTACCACCTCAAACAACAATTTCTACTTTGATGACAGACTTATTAGTAAACTGTCGTGGAAAAGCTCCCTCCGGTTTATTGCAAGAACTTAAATTGTTAGCAATGGGAAGATTATCCTTCTGGTTAAATTCCTTTAAAAATGATTTATCACTTTGACTCTCAAACATTTCTCATGATTATTCGCTCTTCTCTGTTTGTACTTCTTCAGACTAAGAAGGACCCGTTCTATTACAACTAACAGTTCTCTCTTAAAGGGAATCTTTATTTAAAATGACTACTAAACTAAGGGAAAACGTAGTCACTTAAGAAACCTATTTACAATCACGCACCAAAATTTATTATACCTCTGAATGAATCGCCAGTGATGCAGATTCCCATTTACATCCGATGGACTCTGTCCACTGCCGGTATGTTAGACATCACTACATGGTCTTCTTCCAACCTAATCAAACACTTTTAGACCATAAAAATGTCATTTGAAATCGTGGTTAAAATCGATGCTTCTATAAACTAACGTAAGTTACTAAACTTTCGCGAATCAACATGTTTTTGTCGTCTTTCAGAACAAATCATGGCTTTCTCATTACACTTCTTGCGAGAATGAGCAACACTATCTACGCTCTCAGCATATTCCGTGTGTAAACGCAAAGTGCAACAGCAAACACACTTTATCCACTTCTTTCGTAAAGTAATTGGCTATATACATCTAATCTTTATTTTGTCCTTGCGCTTTCTCGCTTTCCCTCTTGCAATCGTGTCCAAAAATCGTCTAGCCTGACAACTTTGCAAAATAACGCACAATAGAATCAAATCACTTCTCTCTGCACATAAATACCTCTGTCACAATATGCTTCAGATAGGTCGATAAGGGCGCCATTTGAAATAAAAATCATTTTTCCCATCAGTTTCTTTCTTTGGAGTCTTCATCTAGTAATCAATCAATCATGGCTTACTCATGATCGCGTTTTATTAGCAGAGGATATGTTAAACTCATTATTAATACGACGCCTTCTTCGTTGTCTATCTCAATACAAACTCTTCTAAACGACCTAGTTTTCTGCTTTACTAGGACGATGTCAAGAATCGATGAGAGTAGTAGTTAAATTATAACGTTATATGGTGCATTCCTCCTTAATAACACGTACATCACAGTTGACGGTCACTTTTTTATATCACACTCGCTCCTATTATATAATTGATTTTATTTTTAGGTTAACTATAAAATATGCATTACTATATAATTTAATGTTCCTCTATCCATTCTTATACTCATTCTCCTATCATTATTATTTTAGATTAAAAGTTTCCTATACTATAGATACTTAGTATACCGAGAGAAAGTAATATTTATGAACTAGATATAATACTAACAAGTTCCTATAATATATCTAATTTACTAGTGTAGTTATTATCTGTGTTGTAGATTTTTCTTAAAATCCAACGGCCTATTCGTCCCCCACAACGACTACATTCCCTTTCGTCCGTTTAAAAGTTTTTTCACACTGCCACAATGAAACCATTTTCTTAGTAATCCCCTCTAACTATACACTCTCTCTCACTATCATTGATCAATGGCATATCGTGCTCAATAAATCGGATAGACCGTCAATAATACTCATCATCCTCCGTGCCACAATCCTTAGTGTATCAAAGTTCTCAACCGAATAGCTCTAGTGAAATATTGTAGATGATAAGACTCTGATCACACATTGCTCACTATTCGCCTCTTTTATTTCCTTCGCTCATACACATATCTCTACTCTGTGAACCATCTAAGCTTTTCATAATGAATATGATCCGCCTTGAATCTCTGGGATCGACAAGAAACTTATATCAACTGTTCTATCGTCTCTCTGCTTTTCATCCAACAGTCAATTTACTTTCTCAGTAATATTTACACCCTACAATCAGACACTACCACGTTCAACTCCCGTAGTATGAAGATATCCTCAAGTCGGTGACATCCCATCACGTCTTTCTGACAACTCTCAGAATGATATATATACATATTAATATATATAATATATTATATATTAATTATATATATATATATATATATATATATACTAATAATATATACTTATAATCTATAATATATTTATAATATATATACTATATAAATATAATTATTATATATATTAATATATATTTTTATATTTAAAAAGGATAATTATATAGAAACATATAAATTACATCTTTATAATGCTCGCTTTATTATGCAAATTAACATCTACTTTTAGAATTTTTTTTATTATTTATATACTATTTATATATATATTATATATATATAAGATTATTATATATATAATATATATATTACTATTTATACTTTATTAATATAAATATACTTAATCTTATATAATATACTATATATTTATATTACTTTATACTTGTTAACAATAGTCAATCCAAGATATTCTCATCTAAAATCCGCAATCTCCTTATGTCACTACTTTCACAAAATTATCCATAACCAACAACCACCAACAGCATAACTAACTAACGACTTACAAAATTAAGAACAACCAAAGATACCTCACTCCTTTACATAAAACAATTTAACACAATCAAAAAACCTCAAATATTCCCAATGATATATATGCCAACCAAAATACCTATCACCCTCAAAAATTTAACTCCAATTTTGATTCTTCATCTTTTAATCAACATGCTTCAACAAAACTGAAACATCTTCGAGAACCTACAGATAAAACCTTCTTAGTATTCTTGATATTTCATTTTCTATTCTTCCTTCTTTGAAATATAATTCTAAGAAAATGGTTTCGAGAGGTTAATCTCGAATAGAATCTTCCCCCTTTTCCCCCTCTCAAATACACAACATGGATTCAGACCAAAACACTCCACTACCACATTACTTACCGATATGACACAAAACATCCTCACAATTTCAACCAATATCTGCCACCCTCTCGCATTCTCCTAGTGCAATAGAATTACAACAAAGCATTTATGCGAGTCTCCACACTCACCCTTAATAGATAATTTTTTTAATACATATAATGAACATCAACGAAAAAAAAAAAATAATAATAATATAAGCGAATTTCCTATCCGGCCGTTCACAGCTAGTGATATGCAAGGACAACACATTCTCATACATACAATTACATATTCGAGCCCCACATGGGTCCATCCATCACCCAGACCTCTATTAATTTATCAAAATCTACCACCAACTCATCTATCCACTCTTTATAAAATAATTAGCTTCAGATGATCTACATATTACAGTCCAAAATCCCTCTATAGATATAAGAAAAACAAGAACTTACAGCAATATAAACCAGAGCTTCGAACAACAGAATGGCAGCCTCTTCCCAAAATCCTCTTATCACATTACTCACACCCAACAAAAGAGTCAAACACCCATATCCACACATGACATTCCACCTCATTAAACAACCCAACATCCTGGGCTTAACTTCGATCCACACATGACATTTCCACCTCATTAAACAACCCAACATCTCCTTGGTTAACTTCGATCCACCACATGATATCACCACACATCAATCAATATTACTCTTAGCCACACATAATTATGCAATGTACAACAATACCTGTGTAACAAACTGTTATCCAACAATATAGTCCCTCACAATTGCTATACAGACAATATACATTCGTTCAATTTTAAACTATGCATCGCACGACTGGGTTCTCACAATATCACAATCCACCATATAAAAATTATCAGCCACTCTCAAACTAGATATAAAAGAGCTGCTTTCCTTCCTCGCCACTCCTACCATTTACAAACCGAATACAAAATCCTGCTACATGAGGCCCATCTTGATCACGCTAGCGGCTGCAATTTTACACAAATCACATATTTCACAATTATTCCCATTATAATCATCTAATCTTTCAATTCAATTCTACACCACTCTATGTGTAAACTCGTATGAGAGGGAGCCTACAAGAAGAAATTATTATAATATATAAAAGATATTTCATATATGATATTTATAATAATTATTTTTATTTAATATTATAATATATATAAAATATACATATATACATATATTTTAATATATATAATATATATATTATATATTTTATATAAATAAATATATATATATATATAGTATATAATATATACTTTATATACATAATTATATAATATATACTATATTTATATTAATAGTTATATATATAACTATATATAACTTATAATTATTATTATATATATATATAATATTAATTTTAATATTATATTAAGTATATATATATATATTTATTACTCATATAAATATCTATAATCATTCTGGTGCTAGGACGACAGAAACTCAAAAAATTTTGGTTGTTTCAAACATTTAATTATTTTTCAAATTATAAGAAAGTATGATTTTTCCATAAGCAAAAAACGCTCTTCTCGAGATATTGGACGCATTAAATCTTAAATCTCAAAAAGAGACTAAAGTTTTGAGAAAAAACCTATAACGTGGAATGAGACGTAATAAAACTGTTTCCCCAATCATAAAACCCACAAAACCTTACCTACGTTACCTCTCTCCGATTTAACTTGTCTTGTTAAAACGCGAAGTAGTTCGGTGTGGCGGTAGAATAATAAATTGTTTTCATACTGAATTTAATAACCTCAAAACCCTTGACGATAAACTTGCCAGAGGTGAATCCATTTAATTGCTCTTACTTATGTTTGCACAGTACAACATTAACATGTGCAGCATTAAACTTCATCATCTCGCATGTTCACTTTCACTCATAACCACTTCTAGTACGCTTTTCATAAAGGATCAGATTTTAGTCTGTCTTTATCACATACGGACTTCCTCTTCTCATTGTTTTAGAGCTTATATCACTAGCTATATTTTTATAATATGTCGCCAAAGTAAAACAGGATCAAATGTTAATCAACATAGATCTCTCTTCCTCAACAGTTTTGTCACAATCATATCAGTCACTTTACCATTTACGATGAGACATCACATCCGTATATCATTTCACAGAAAGAAACCTCACTCTCCTAATAAAATTCCAACTTTCTAAGCCCTAAGCCCTAAAGTATCTGATATAAATTATTGAATATATCAGACATACTTCATTCGAGTCAGGTGAAATTTCCAGTCGTCCAAATTTCCTCCATCATACTTAGATGGAAATTCATGTTCAAAACCTTTTCTCTCTCACTAAATTATTCGGCTATTTAAATTCAAAAAGAAGATCAGAAACTCCTTTCTCTCCTCTCTACAAATTTCCATCAATATTCATCGAAATTTACTTTTTGATATTATTCACGTGATAAACTCCCACATTCGATTTCACTGCAATGAAAAACATTTATGATAGATGATACAGATATTCATCTATACTATCCAGATATGTCCCAACGATTTAATGGTACATTTTTTATTTCATATTTACTTCTTAATTTTTTAAATATTCCAAAAAAACTAATATTTCACTTCTTCATAATAAAACTAAAAACATATCCTCTAAATACCACCCTGTAATATAACTACTATCAAATTGTATTTTACACAAATTTACATATTGTATCTCTCATTAAATTTAATAATTTAAAAAAAAAATTACATTGTTATATCTTCGATTCTTTCTCTGACATCCTTTTATTGACCTTTGATGCCTTGGTTTCAAATTCCATTTCATATTCTTTCATGGTTATAGTACGTTTAACTCCTCCTGCGCTTCATGATTATATAATTTAACAAATCTCTTGAAATTATCTCCTATATGTTCGACTATGTCTAAAAATATAAATCGTGGAAGGTGATCATTATCACTTACTATGTTCAATTAAAAGGGGAACATTGAGAATGTTAGGAATCTTACCTCACTATTATATAAATATGAATTTAATTATCCTTATTAACATTCTATTACTTTGACGATGACGACTTGAAACTTGCCTGATATAACATCGGTTCATCACAAAAGTCCTTGGATTTATTTACCGTTTAACTGGAACAAAGAATTACGACTTATATCATCCTTTAATATTTATCAGTACAGTATTTTAAGAGGATTATGATGTTGGATGTACTTACAACATTTTTTAATCTTTTTTTGAACGTTTGCCTACAATTTTTTTAGACTTTTACATATATAAGTACTTTGAAAATTCATCCGATTTAATTTGCAATCTTATTAAGCTATAGTATTTGAGTTTCGAGTTTTAAATTGATTTTCATCCAGATAATTCTGAATTAAGCTTTCAATATTCTCATTGCCTCATTCGATTTTGCCTTTTTAATATTTAATTAATTTGTAGCAGAATTTTCCATACCATTTATTTCACTTAAATTATTTTTTTATAATAACGTACGATTAAAAAGCAATTTCAAACTTTCTTCATTAAAATATAATAAATTTATTCATTCGTGACTTGTGTTAATTAATTAGACTTGTGACTTTTAGTTTAAGGTTTAAGTCTTTATTTGCTTTTAAACCTTTATAATTATTTCCTAATCTAATAAATAATTAAATAGTTTATGTATATTACAATTATTTTAAATTCTCGATTAAACAACAATTATTTAACATGTTCGTTGAACGAAACTCTTCTATGTGGACTTGCATATTCATCTTGTTTTTCCATTATTTATTCAACATTAAAGTAAAATTAATCCATTAGTTAAAGAAATAAACATCACGTACTTTAATAATGATTATTTATGAGAAATTACTATTCTTCGGAATAAACTTGGCAACATTGTAACATTTTCTTCCTAATAATATAATTAATAATTTATTTATTTTTATTTCTCCTTTCAAATTTTTGATCTACAAACTAAATCTGCTTAACAAAAATTGCTTTTTTAAATTATTTTTAACCACTTCATAGCTCACTCAGAACAATTTAAATACTCTTGTATCTCGATGTTACAGCATGGTCCGTTTTAGTTTATTAATCCATTACACTCATAATGCCATCTCCACATTTAAATATATTTTTCCTTCCACTCCTCGAAGTACGTCTTATCCCTCATCCCGTCCAAACTCAGTACCTAAGATGAGATGTGCATATTACCCCCAGCACCATCGAACATTGCCCAATCCGTAGAATGCGCACCCCACTCTCCCGAGCCCTATATCCCTCAAAGCAGGGGACAACTCGCCATCCGATCTCACGCGTCACCCAATCTCATTCGTTCGAGAGTACCGTCAAACAGCTTTCCACTAGGTTTGAAAAAATGAAGCGTTCTTTCTAAAACAGCCCAAATACGTTAGCGAATCAGTTTGACGTACGGGTGGCAATCGAACTTTCATAGACTCGGTGGAGACCTACACCGACGACGAAGGAGAAGATTTCCGGGGAGAGGCCATATCCGAAGAGCACATCCGAAAAAACCCAGATAGTTTGTTGAAAAGGCATCCCCTCTGCGGTGAAACGGAATCCACCACAACACTCCACCATGCCACCGAGTTGCTGAGTTCTACTCTCCAGACCATTAAACATTTCTCTTCGGAAATTCGAGGCTACCAAATTCTAATATATATTTGTCATGATGATCTCCACGCCTAATAACTTTACCAGCATATCCACCTGACCTAATTTGAGGCTGGTTTTCAACTCCGTTGTTGTAGTTATTTGTACTCCTCTATTCGACGCTTTATGTATACTTGCAAATATAGCCTCAATGCCAATACTATACCCCTCCCTATCGACCTATCTCGACAAGTAACAACCGTTTCGGGAGTCTTACATCATTATTCTACTATTATACATGTGATCTATGGTATTCGTTCGTTAACAGCCACTCTCCATCTTCATCTTTGCCGTATCGTCTTAACAACTCTATCGCATGATCTAAATTTACTTCCGCTTCTAACTCGATCAATTTCGTGTCAAAATATTCATAACATCACCTTATCATCAAAATCTATCCTATTTACTACATTCTCTGTCTAGACCGGTTTACATAATTCCTCTATAGCCTGGCGCACACTTTCATATTCCATCTCTGAATATTAAATTGCACTTCCTACTAACAGGATTTACTTATACTTGGCTATTTGACATTTCTCTTAGCAATCGCATCCACAACACCAACTTATCTTCTATCATGAACATACGTACATCGACTACGATGTATCTTATCGATATTAGCTCAGCTTGCAATACTCGCCATCTCCATTCGTCCTTTTATACACTACAAGTACTTGATGTGGAGTTGGTTTATTATTATCAAACTATCCACCCACGCAATTACAGTTCTCGGTCTTGTCCACCTTTTTACGTATACATAATCCTTAGCTTTCCTATTCTGATCTGCGCCATTAACTAATTCTCTACTCTCCTATAGTTGTTCTCCCCACCACACTTATCCTCTAGATTCCACGACTCTATTGACATATTTGCTATTGTTTTATATTCTCCTCTCTATGTTAACATGTTGCGGGGTGCCGTCTCGGCGGACCTAGTATGTTTACATCGATTTAGCTGCGGTCCTCCTTTCTACATCGATTCAAACACGAGTACAATTGTTTTTTGTGACAATCTTGGTTTTCAAATGACTTTCTGTGTCATACAGTTTAAACATCGCGAACCTCCCTTTGATCTTTTCAATTGCCAACTTAGATGTCTCTTGCAACACACTGTTAGATAACGTGCAACTTTGTTCTCTTCCTCTTTCGGTTTTCTGCTTACTCTCTAGGGCGGATATTTATAGCTCCGAGCGATACATTCGCTATGATGGCCCTTTTCCCTCCTGGACATTCCCTTCGTAATAATCCAATCTTTCCCCTTTTCACTCTTTGTATTGCTCTGTCCTTTGTTCATTTCACTCTTCCTTGTGCTTGCAAATATACGTCTGCATTTGTATTTTTAATCTTTCTCTTTAGCTCCTACTCTCACCCTCTCCATCATCCTCCAGTTGATGATCTGATTCTTGCCCATTATATAAGATTCGCTATGGATTTTTACAATCAACGTGGGCCCCTTTTACATCAAGATCGGCACTATACTCCAGTTCCTTTCAAAACAGATAGACCTCGCCTTAATGCACCTGCATATCTCTTATTCATGGACATACTCCTTCACGCTTCTTTTTACCTTGTTACTAGAACTCGAATTTATATATGCCATCATCCAAACACACTATTGAATCTTTGTTGACTTATATCTTATCATTCTGTATAGTTTACTATTTCTTGAGAAGTTCCAATAATCAACCCACAATTCCCATCTCATTTAATCTTCCCAACGTTCATCCACTCTTATAATTCCTTTTTAACTCCTCAGTCCATACTCCTTCCCCAAATGCAATCGAATTATCAAACTCTTTTGTTTCACTTTCCCATAGAGCAGTACCCAATCATTAACTCGTCTTCTCCATCTCTCATAATCACTTGCATTCGGCTGTGCCCGTAAATTTAGTTCCGCTGTGCAATCACATTCTGGTTCTACTTCCATATTTTATTCTCCTCACCTCTCTGTCTCCATTTCTGGTTTTTCTCATACCTTCATCTCCCTTCTCTCACTCCATAGTTTAGATGTTTCTTTCCTTTCGGATTTCCAACCTCATCCATATGACCAGCGAGTTAGCCAGGAGTTAGTATATCTGAGGCGGTTTTAGCATATATGAAAAATAGTTTAAAGTAAATAAATTTAGTTATACATTATTCAGTTAGAATTTCTTAGACTTTCATACTATGGAAGTATGTGCCCTAACTAATTAAATAAAGTGCTGCGGACGAGAATGAGTTTATTTGAGTCCCCATAGTTTTCTTTGATTGGAGCAATCACAATGATATACTGACACAGACTTACAAGCAGACATGATTGATTGAAAAAGGTATTAAGTAAAGAACGACAAAAAAAACAGTGCACGATTATCTTATTCTCCACGTTATAGTTCTGTTAAGTTGAAAGTTGTGTAAGTATCAAGGGATGTGAGGTGTATCTGCGGGGCCGGATAGTGATATTTAGCGATATGCCGGATACCCGTGACTATACAGCTGTGAAGTTAACCGGATACTCCTAGTCCGGGATTGTCTGAGATTAGTGGTTTACGTTATTATCACCGGCTAAGTCTTCTATTTTCTCATATAGCTGTCTTTCAGGGCGTTCTGAATTCCCGACCTCAGTTTCGTACTACAGTTAACAAAATATAAAGATCTATATATTGTTTGCCTCATTTTGTATGTCGGCCACTACTAGAATTTATTTTAGATTATCTTCTCAGAAATACTTTCAGATTTTCTATATTTTTAATACATCATAGAACTTAAACCCATTCTAGTATTTATACAAGATGGTCTCCACTCATAGACTAATTTCAACTTATTATGAAAATTTGCCGTTATATCTTCTTTTCGATTCCATGTGTTTGTTAACCTATTTTTTTCATTACATATTTTCGTGATATGTCATAACTTGAATTACAGTAGATAGAATAATATACATTTCTTATCACTGCTAAGTACCGATGAGTATGGTTAGCCTTTATAACTGTCAAACTAAATGATTTTGTGATACCCATGAATCAGATGCCATGTTCAGTGTGTTTCACTCGGTTGCGGCCTAACTTGGCCCGATTCATATGCTCAATTTATATACATTGTATGATGACGCGTACGAATTGGCTACATCTTTATTTGTTATTGACTACTCTCAATAGCTGGTTTAATTTTACATATGCTAATGTTCAGTGGATAAATGAAACCAGACAGGCTTCACGTATAATGGTCATTTACAGTAACAATTAGATAAAGATTAAAAAGTTTAAGTTTATGAATTTAATATCCTAAGCATAAAACGTATAATAACGTATGATATTTCAAATCAAGATTGGTCAAAATTTGTCCCACGGATGGGGTGAATTGGGCCACCACATTTTTATGCTCTATTTATTAATTTATCATATTATTAGAAGATTTTGTGAGCTTAGCTCATGATTTGCTTAGAGTACTGCTCTTAAGTATCAAGCATACACGTACTAATTCCCAAGATTTAAAGTTTATTAACTAACTATAATATTGCTATTCTGGTTTGTGTAAAGATGCACAGTGTGTATCTCATTTTGTTGAGGAATTTAAAAAGATGGCCAATTCACCCCATCAATGGTTGAGCGTCCTTGAGCTCTTTTTCACTCCTGTTCAATGCTGAGATTCCTAAACATGAGTGCTATCTATTTAATAATCTATATAATTAAACCCACATATCTATTCATATAACAGAATATCTTCATGCAAATATTAATGTCTTCTTTGTTACAACCTGCTATCTACCTGTCCGATCCGGATTTTGGACATAGATTGGGTATGATAGCCAGATAAGAAAAGTTGCTGCTTCTGACCTACAATAGGGCCGTGATTGTTCGGAAAAAAAAAATCCAAAAGCGTAATTAGGGGAAGTGGGAGACGAATTATACCTAAAGTGCGTCAACGTCACCACGGCCACGCCTATTCCGCGGATTTAACGTATTATCTATAAGTATAGTAATACTATAATGTATATACTGTATATATATATATATAGTTATATATATATATATAATATATATTATATATATAAGTTAGGATAGTTTTCTTGGCCTTAGCTCTCGCAGGATAAAGTGCGGATAACCACTTGCCAAATATAGTGAGGTTATTAGGGGATGATATGATGACCTCATAATTAATTTAATCACACGGGGAAATGTTAGTATGATCATATCTTCCGAATGGCCATCGCATCTCTTCATGAAGATGATTCAGGTCTGATCTCCGTCCATTTGCTCACTCTTTATTCATACGACAAAAAACAATGATCTACATAAAAAATACTATATATTATTGATTTAGACTCTAGCAACATGCAAGTAACTAAAAAAAAAATTAGTATATTATTAATTTTAAAAAAAACTCCAAAAAATATTATTTAATCTATATCAGCTCTCAAGATACTTTCAATCCATTTTCAATCTATCATTGTCTCTATCCTCCATAACATATTAAATTCTACTTCATCCTGCACTTGTTACATCACTTGAAAATACTGTATATCCTATATGAAACATTAGGTACTGTAAAAAACACTTAATATACATAAACCTAAATCACTTATCTGATATATTTATATAAAGTGATTCTTTTTGTATTACCTTTTCATTTTATATTAGATTTATATATATATGTTACGCTAGGTACTCTGAACATGTAACAAATTTGTACAAAAACCACCCAACATATAAAATAACTCCTTATTGTACTCTCTGTTTTATTACCTATCCTATCTACTAACATATCTCTTTGCTAGCTAGGTGTTTGCTACCTTTTCTCATGACTCCAGTAAGTAATTTTATATAGTTTGGCAAGGGCATGTGATGACGTATTGTCTCGCTATATGACAGGGATCTTAAACTAATTCTCTGTGAAGCAATTAACCATCTGAATTTCTTCTTTTTTTTCTATTAGTTTTTTTAAAACTCTCTGTTAGAGGTTTTATTATTGGTTGTGTGTGTTGTTGTGTGTTAGTGTGTGTTGCTGTGATACTTGTTTTATTTCTTTGTAGCTGACTGTTAATCGTGTGAGGGTAGTTTATCTTGTTGCTGTGTCAGCCGTTATGCGCAAACCTCATAGCCTAGCTCTCTTTTTTTAAGATATACTATTAAGAATTCATCTAATTTTTGCTATTTCATTCTTCCACTATGAAATTAGGTAGCTTTTGCCCTGTCTATTGGAGAAGGTTTTGTATTCGAGCTTCAAGATATTGTGCTTTTTAAGGTTCTTTCCGATTACATGTCATTAGGCTGCACTCAAACATTTAAATACACTTCTTATCTCGTGCTGAAGAAGTGTAAACCATATGAGAAGATGTCCATTTCATATTAACACCAAGCTTGATCACTCATAGATCAATTTTAAACTATGTGTATCTCGATGGCTTAATTCTATGTTGCCAGTTTAGTTTCCTATATAAACAAAAAATTACCAAGTAGTGCATTGCACAAAGTAATTTCATCACTTTATATAAATAAGAACTTTCTTATTGTTACCAACCAGTTATATCTTTTATTTTCTTTATCCTCGAATCATTCACTATTTATTCTAGCTTCATCTATCACACATTTTCTAACACATTTTAATCATTTCTTCTTTTAGTCTTGCTAAATTATTTCAAATTTTGTACTGATGCTTACATACATGTATCTTTCTTTATTACTCACACTCTTATATAGACAATATATAACTGTAACTTGTGAGAGGTCTAGCCTCTTAATCATGTGATGCACATTTATTTCAGTATGGTTTTGGGAGGGCACCAAGCTTCACCTAGCTAACATTTATAATAATTTAAAATATTTTCTAGTTTCTATTTATAAGTACTTAATTTTCTCATTAGATATTTCATTAATTAATAAGTTCTATCACTTCAGTACATACATATATATAAATAAACTTATATGTAGTATATATCTCGTAATACTTAAGCATGTAGCCTGCTTTTACAGGTTATCCTTTACTATTTACACTCATTAAGCTGATACACTCAGCACATTATTTAAATAATATTTATATATTTCGCTAGTATATTAAAGTAAGTTAGTATCTCATAATATGTATATATTCTTACTCTCCTTAATACAATCATACCTTACTATTCGGACATATTTAATATTAACTTTGTTATCTGCTATGCTTAAATAATCAATGATCTTTTAAGCTACTTTCGTTAATTACACTCTGTATAGCTCACTCAGTCAACATATAAATAAATATATAATTTTATGTATCACAAAGCTATTCGTTCCTGTAAGTTGGCGGGCTTTGAAAGTCACATTTCCTACTACAATGCCTCTCGCTTTCCCGCCATTTTTGCCTCTTTTTGATCTTTACGTCTCATTTATTTTTCAAATTTTCTTCATCGACATATTTGGCGGGTAAAATCGCGCGCGCCCTGCAATAAGCATAAAAGTAGGAGGAATGACTTTCCTTACCTGTAATTTTACTATTAAAAATTAAAACCCGTAAAAAAAACACCCCCCCACTAACCCAGGAGCCACAGTCCCTTTTAAAACATTCACAAGGATCTAACTGCACCCAAAACACCTTCCCCCCAACCATTTCATAAACTTTTCCTACACCCTCTTGGGGCCATCATCCAATCCCTTTTCACAACTTTATATCTAAATATGAAAATTCCCAGACCCACCCTTGTTTGCATTGTCACTATCAAACATTTAAAATCGACATGCGGTGAAATCTTTCTTATTTAGCATTAAAAAAACTTTAAATTGTCCCTATACTGAATATTCCCCTACTACATATTCTCTCAAAACTTCTTCAGATTCGCCACAACACAAAAAACCAAATCTCCGCATAGAAAAATAGGCCACCCTTTTTACACTTCCTTTAATGTCTCCACAAAATTAAGCCACCCTTTTTTCCCCTTACCCCACCCTACCTTTTAATCTTCAAAACCCATTATAAAAAACCCAAATTGAATTTAACATGGAGACCATAACGAACAGGGAAACCTAAAATCACTCACAAAAGATATATTCAAAATGAAAAAAAACCATCTCTCTCTCAATAAAAATATATAAAAAAAAAAATAACCTGTGAATTAGAAAAAGGATTTAGAAAAAAAAATTACTACTCGCACATCAGTATATTATAACACAAAACTAAATGGGCTACAAAAAAAAACTTTTTCCTAACCGAAAACTACCCTATTTGAAATATGAATTATTTAATATAACCCCTAATAGCAAAGTTTTTTTTCTTCTATACAAACTAATACAATTTGTTAATACGAAAAAGAAATCTTCCTATAAAACGTAAGTATTTATATATCAATTACAAGGTTGCACTTTTGGGGCTAATTTTGGGTTACACCCCCATGACCTCCAGCTTTTCAATGGTTCCCCCTTCTTCGCTCATATCTCACTTTTTTCCAACATGAGTTTAGACCACTCTATCCAACACGCAGACCAAAAAAGCCCAATAACACCCAAAAACACACCAAAATAAGCGAATTAAAAAAACAAATGCTTAAAAAACTGGTGAAAGTTCTTATTCGTTAAAATTTTTTTCACCTACCTTTCATCTATTAAAAAATTCCACAATTCAACACGGCATTCCCCATTTCAAAGAAGAATTTACACTAGTTTAATTTCTACCTAGCGTATTCTCCTTGATTAAAATCCAACCCTGTCCTAGCCTTGCACGTCAAGAACAAACAAATCCCACCTGACTTCCCAACCCGGCACACCCGAACGAACTCACCCCTCCCCCACCCACTAAGTCGACCTACCTTATTCATACCTAAAGTGTAGGGTCACCATATCCCTTAAAACCCAGGTATGCCACAATTGTAACCCCCCTCCCCACAAAAAACCCCCGCCTTTTCACCCCACTTCCCTATATGCCTTCTTCTGACGCTATGCCCAAACTGCCAACCATATTACGCTCCATCTCAGCACATCTTTACTGAACTCAAATCCCCCTTTGCTCTCTCCCCAGCTCTATTTTTCCCAAACCCACACTCAAACCCCCCACTAATACATCCACTCTAACCAAACAAACCGGGGACTTCATTTCCAATCCTTTCCACATACCCAAATCATCTCAATGCTCAATGTGTCTTTATTATTCTCTCATTTACCAAATTTCTTACCCAACCACCAGTAAAACACCTCCTAATATACCGTCAATTCTCATTAACATTTCACAATTCTTCCACCACTACAAAACCAAACTACTCACTAAAGATTGTCCAATATGGATGCCCATTATAACTTATGATTCTATACCCTTATTCCAGCCCCATGTTTCCACTCACCACTATACATAACCAAGAAAAAAAACATACCCCTTCATGTACAGGCGGAACCCTACAGCGCACCCTCCAAGACTAATATGTCCCCTTTCATACACCACCCAACATCAATTGGCAACCCACCCACCCTTTCCCTCCGCCGTTAAAACAACTTCCTACTACACACTGGCACATGCCGTTCCTTTTTATCCAGAAACATTATATCAAAATTTAAACTTCAGAACCTTGTTCAGCGCTCCCCCACCAATCTAACATTTAAACTCCACACCGAGACTTTGTCCCACTCAACAAAAACCATACGAAAACTTACCCTATTAATAAATAATATATAATATATATATATATAATTAATATATATATAAAAATAAATATAATAATATTAATATACTTATTATATAGATAAATATATATATATATAAGTAATTCTATTATAATATTAATATAATATAATAATATATAAAATTTTTTTGAGCTTTAGATGTGCCAGCTGTAGTGGCATGACTTTCATTGGATAAGACCTAAGTGGAAGGACTATAAGAATTTCCTTTGCAAATTATGTGGAAATGGAATTGTCTTTCCGAGAAGTTCTTTAAATTTAAGATATAAGTGGTTTAAATTACACATTCAAAAACAATGAGTAATGTACTATATAGATTACATGAAAAGAATGTTATTTAATTAAACCTCTTTAAAAACTCAAAATTGAGAAACATAGGGACTAATAAATATATAAACAGATAGAAGCAATAATATCTATACTCCCAAATGGTGCGGGTATTCGGCTGTGCAGGCGCAAAATTTTTGGGTTGGGATTATTCTTGCCCCTTCTGGCCCAAAAATCGCCATGGCCGGATTTCCAGCAAATTAAACTTAAATACATTTTTTCATTTCTTCCCTACCCCCCCCAAAAAAAATTCTCACAAACACCATCCAGATTTTTTTAGTTTCGTACACAAAAAACATTATGTACTGAGTTTCAATCATAATAGAAAATAGTACTTGTTAAAAAAAATAAAACCCACTGCACATCTGTGAATTCAATAAATATAAAATTATTCATACATATTCCAAAACCCCCCCACTATAATTCTTTTGTTTACCTGGTTTAAGGTGATCGAGCATACATAAAAAAGCAATGAAAGAAAAACCTAAAGCTTTTGGAAAATCATTGACATTAAATAATCTATCTGAATAATAATAAATGAAATTATAATACTGACATAAAAAAAAACATTTACTCCTTCAGAAGAATAAATCTGATAAAATAAAATAAAATCCAATATCAATAATGAATAAAACTTTTATAATATATATACTTATATTATATATATTATAATTATATAATAAATATTATATATAAAAATTATATAAAATAATTAATATATAATAATAATAAAAATTATATTTATATTATATTAAATAAATTAAAAACGTGGCTTATCCCTATCAGGGGTACAACAGGGGACCACAGGGGAAATCGAACTTAAGCCGTCTATTTTCCCAAAACAGGCCCCCACCAACGTGTTTTGCATCGAGTTTAATTCTCCCCAGGTAGATACAAAACTCCAAATGCTGACTTCGACATTTTTTAAAAACAGCTCCTCCTTTTAAATTAAATATAATAGATTAAATATATAATAAATAATAATTATATTATAATATATATAAATATAAATAATATTAAATAAGATAGTATAAATATGTATAAATCCAATATTATCTTTTTCATTCTTCTCCCACCCCTTTTCTTTGGCCCCCATGATTGTGTAAGTCTTCAAAGGGCACGGAAAGAAAAAAGCATGAGGAAGAAACATACAAAAAAAAACTCGAAAAGAAAGCCCAGCCTACCGCTATATATAAAATTTTATTATATATTAATTATTTATATATTTGTTATATTATAATTATTATGTTAATAATATATAAAATAATATTATTATAAATATAATATATATAATTATTATAATTGATATATTTAATTAATATTATATAATATTAATATATATTATAATTAATTAAATAATAAATATATTTAGGATCGCGCTTGTGTTAAGAATTGATAAAAAAATTTGAACGTATATATATATTGCATCAATGTAAAAAGGTAAATTAGAATAAAATGGAAAAGTATGTTGGAAGATGTTCATTGTTGAAGGATGAATAATCGTGGTTAAAGTGAATGTTATATGTGGTTGTTGGTTTTTGAGTCAAAACCGCGAGACCGGAAGAGACAGGTGTTGATCAATAAAAAGGAATTCTGAAGAGAGAAATTGCTAGGTTTTTGGGCAGAGCGATGAAGAAAAGTCATCAAAAAGGATTGAAATGCTTTTTTGAGGTATGTGTATGGGCCCACCTGGGCCCAAAGGAGTAAACTACATTGTTACGAATATGCCATAGTAGACCGTCACACTTCTTGAAAAAAAAATTCTAGTGATTTTCTGATCACGATTTTCAACCAATAATTATAGATGGTCGTTAAATGACCGGTCCTTCTTTCAACTTGTTTTTTCATATCTTCTATACTTCCTTTAACGTGAATTAAGCTTCTTATTAACCCCATCTGAAAATAAGAAAGATGTATAAAATAATAATTATATAAAATATATATATATATAATATATAAAATAATATATTAATAAAGTTATATATATAAATATAATTATATAATATTTATAATATCTAAATATAATAATAATTTTATAACATAAAATTATAAAATATTATAAAATATCTTACATATTTATTTAATAATAATATATATAAATATTATAATAATAGAATAAGATTTTCATGGCAATCAACACCAATATTTCATATTATTTAGGCGTAAAACACTGCAACGAAAATAGACATAATAAGACATGATTTAAGTCCGAAAGAAACCCCCCCACTCCTTTACTATTTCCTAAGAGAGCCCGCTCTCCGCATCGTAAAATTCCATCTAGTCACAAAACCACGGGACCCTCCACTTTGAATCTTTATACAATGTTTGGTTCCATCCCCTGAGCAAGACGCAACAAACTCAACCTCTCAAAAAAAAAACCCCAACCGCGCCAATCACTCCCCAATTATCAACTTTTCCTCTCCCCTCTGCCAAAACCATTCTTCCTTCAGACTCCTTACTTGACTCAAAGTCTCACAAAGGCACACTCAGCCCACTATGCATAAAAAGTCTTAAACCAAACTTGGGGAACATTATCCATTTCCATTCCCATATGACCAAAAAAACCATCTCAAATAACCACATGGTTATTCTCACCATTTACCGCCTATCTTCAACATCCCCCCCACAATTTCAACCAAGTTCATTCCGAGGTTATCCAATCTTCTTCCATACCTAACCCCACTACGACATCCATTCATTTTCATGATTGCACCTTAGAATCCTAACCACTTTATTTTCCATACCCCATTAGTTTACTATATAACCATTAACCAACCAAGGTAGAAAAAAAAAAACATTTACCCTTTCATGCAAAAACCCCGGCGGCAACTTCAGCGACCCCTTTGTCCTGGTATCCACCAAGATTTTTAATTCGCATAAAAGCCAACCTTCCTACCCATTCCACCCACAATTTCTTACTACCACTCTGCTTCCATCCATTTCCCTTCTTTTAACGTATCAATAATTCTAAAATTAAAATTGATTAATATTAACCTTGCCTCCAATGGCTCCCCAATCCAAACATACTTCACCCCCCAAGTTGGACTGCTTTCGCTCGCACTCCACTTGACATTACCTTTACCTTAGTTCGAGAGAAACATTACTTAAAAAAACCCCTCCTTTACATACCCTGCCACAAACCTTTTTACCAATCTTCTTAAAACTTTCTTCAGTTCTTCCACACAAAAAAAAATTTACATCAACGTGCCCCAATTAAAGGCAGGGCCCACCCTTAAACCACCTCTTTTCAGCTTCACATCTCAAAACAAACCCTTTTTTTTTACTTATATAGCGGACGAGTACCTTAATCACCAAAATCCATACCAGAAAATAATGTTTGGCCATTGATTCTCTTTTGAAATACAATCCTACAGTTGCTCTTAAGTAATAATCTAATACAATTTCTGGAGCTATATCTCCAAAATATTTTCTCGTTTCGGACCATTGATAATATCCATACTTGATTAATTCAAAAAAAAAGCCCTACCACAAACAAAACATAATATCAATTAAAACCCAACCTACCGACACAGAAAACTTCCCTATTCGCTGTGGAAAACCCCGTTAAACTAAAAATACAGGTTTATCATAAAAACACCTAAAATTTCCAGTTTATTCCTTCTTCTCTCTCATTACTGGGCAACATTGATCTTTCCAATGTAACAAAAATTGATCTTACCAAACACTCTCTAAATCACTTCTAAAATGCAACCTGTCTCAACAATTCAGTTTCCCAGCGGACAAAATACATTCTTTCAAACCAAAATAAGATCATAGGCCCAACAACACTTTTCAAAAAAACTAATTCCCCTATAGCTTCTAGTTTTCCTGATACCCCCCCTATCACAAAGGAGTAACCTACAACTTCTCTCCCTCCAAAGGACCCTTTCGAATACACCCCCCCCACAAACGCTTTTGTTACCACAAAACCCCAATAAACCAGTTCAATCACAGCAAATTTCTTCATCTTACA
This sequence comes from Trachelipus rathkii, assembly GCA_015478945.1. Lineage (NCBI taxonomy): Eukaryota > Metazoa > Arthropoda > Malacostraca > Isopoda > Trachelipodidae > Trachelipus > Trachelipus rathkii. Next base: position 12,108 of record JABUQX010119184.1, on the reverse strand, counting down.
TTCTTGATTTCCATTTCACCCCAATAATCCATCTAAACCTGCTGATTTTTAAACTTTGCCAATTTTTGATAAGGTACAAATCATTTTCTTTGAAAATATCGAAAACAGGTTACTTTCCACTGTAACTTACACCTTGAGCTGCGATACGTTAATCAACGTCAGGACAATAACTAAACAAAAACAACGAAAGAAGAGAAAGATACCTATAGGGAAGTAAGACATTCTTAAATAGCAATCAATTTCCGCAGGAAGAAACGGAAAACCCCGCGCACGCCCGAAATGAAAAAATTTTCTTATATAAAAAAGCAAAAAATGAAGTGCAATTTGAAAGTCCAAGGATAAAAATTGGCGTCTATAAACCCAAAACATGAGCAAAGCAAAAAAACGAGATAAAAAATGTAGAGTGAAAAAAAAAAAAGAAACCGTCAGAATTAGACAGCTTGGGGGAATGTCTCTCCCAATGGATAAAAACTTGTTTAGATTGGTGATCGAACCAATACACATGCGAGTCAGATCCCCTTCTTGTTGCCATTCGACCATAACTCGAGCCATTCCCGTTACGAAGAACTTTGTGACCCAATCCTCCATTGACTTTCAGTTACTAGTAAATCTGCCATCAGTAGGGGGAAAATCCGCCGTAGACGAAAAATGTTAAATTAGGTGCAAGGAAGGGATTCTGGTTGCGGTCTAAAGAAAGTATCACATCAAGGATTTGTGAGGGGGGCCAGCATGGTGGAAAAAAAATTGCTCTTTATCCGTCCGTTTTAATTGGATTTCACATTATGGGAAACCCAAACAAAAAAAACGCTCATTTTTCTTGAAATAGAAAACCACAGTTAAGAACCTTGGGATTAATAAACCAATTTCTTGTTAGAACCGTTCTTTAAGCGCCAATGAAAACTTCTTTGGAAATCAGAGAAATTTGCATGCCAGTGGGCCCAAATGCTAGTAGATGGAAAAATAGAAACCCTCCAATAAATTGGTTCCAAATAAGGCAGGGCGACAGTCTAAAGTCGAATTATACAACGAGCACATTAAGGATTAGGTGCCAATGGAAAGATGGATAGGTTTACTGGACAGGACACATTAATGTGAATAAAATAAATAAAATAATAATTATATTATATTATTATATTTATTTATAAGTATTGAATATTACTAATTAAAATACCTCTAAAATTCTTCCTTTAATTTTCCTGTCCATGGAAGAGAAATAACATATTGAAAATCAGATTATAAAAAACTGCATGCTCTTTTTACAAAATCCTTCAATTCCTATTAGGAATGAACGCGAAGCCTTAGAAAATAAATCGCTAATGTGCGTCTGAAAGAGTTGGATGGACCCACTATTAACAAAAATTCTTCAAAAATTAATTACAAATTATAAATAATAATTAAAAATAAATTCCCTTATAGCGAGCCAGGAAAAAAATGCAGTCCAATAGATTATGAATAAGACCGAGTAATTTCATTATTTAAAATGCAAAGAATTTCCATACTTCTGTGTACAAATAAAAAAAAATTATTGCTCATTTCTCTCTTTCATTGTTAACCCCATCTCGAGAAAATCTTACATTAAAAAAATTTTCAATTTGTATCTGCCCGAAAAAATACCAAGAGCATTTATCTAACATTTAATTAAAACACCCCCCAAACTGTAAAAACTACATACCCAAGTCAGGGATGGTACATAAAGAATCATAAAATAATGAAATTCTAGTTATTATTTACCTCGACCCTTGTCTTTTAATTCTTCAAAAAAGGAATTATTAGTTAAACAAAAAGTAAGGGACCCCAAGGATTTCCCGAACCCAAAATTATTCAAAAATCCAATCGAGTAGCAACCACATTTCAATATTGATGGATTACGCTGACCCTGAGGGGCATTATTGATAAAGAACCAATCAATAGTGAAAATTTTTCCCATTTAATTGTTTTGCACATTCTTTTAACTGAAAACAAGAATTGGCAAGTTCCAATCCCCAAAATTAACTTCTGAAAAATATATTTATATATAATATATATTTAAATATAATAATATATATAATATTATATATTATTTTAATATATATAATATAATATATATTATATAATATATAGAATTAATTATATGTTGCATCCCTTTTCACATGGAATAAAATTTTGTCCCTTAAAATTAAGTTCTGCTCTGTAATTATTTACGAATATGAAAAAAAAAAAAAGAAAAAAAAAAAAAAATAAAAGCAAAAAAAAGTAAGGAACCCGCATATATTTATTTCTAAAATGCTTTTTTTCATTTTTATTATATAGATAAATATATTATTATAATTATATATATATTATATTTTTTTTTTTTTTTTTTTTTTAATATTAATATTAAAAAATATATATAATATTATATATAATAAATATATAAAATTATATTAGAATATAAGTATATTATTTGTTGAAAGACGAAAAAATCTTAATTTTTTTTTTTTTATTCGTCGAAAATTAAAAAAAAAAAATTATTTCCCCATTTTTAAGGGGCTCACCACCGACAGAAGGGAAGACTTTTTCAATGTACCCCCGGAGGGGTCGGAACCCCCGCGGCCAACCCAAAGACCCAAAGAGCGGTTCCAAAACCATCCCCGGGAGGGCGATTATCCCCCCCGTCGTCCCACCGGCGAGGCGAGAGACCCCCGACTCTTCCATCCTTTCGTTTACCCTTATGGTATTTCTTTAGTTAAAAAAAAAAAAACAAAAATTTTAATTCCCCAAAACAAAACCACTTTGAACTTTTAACGTCCCCCCCCGTAACTCGAAAAAGCTTTAACTGGAAAATTTTAAAATATCTTAACTCTTCTAAACTTAAGCAACAAAAAAAAAAAAAAAAAAAAAAAAAAAAAAAAAAGAAAAATCCCATCCTTGGGATTTCCGCGGGATTTTCTGAAAAAAAAATAAATAACTGCTAGGACGCTCTAGGAATAAATGTATTCTTCGGATCATAAAAAAAAAAATCCTGACCATCATACTTTATTACTATATATATAATTATAGTATAATTAAATTATATATATTTATATAATAATATATATAAAGTAAAATAAAATAGTTATACTATATACTATATATATATATTATACCTTATTATAACTTATATTATATATTATATAATATAATTTTTATATATATATATAATATAAATTTATAAATTATATAAATATAAATATATTTCACTGAATATCCCGAAACGTTGCGACTATATATCTAGATAAGTCTGGCAATTTGATTTTCATTTTTAATCTTAAAAAAACATAAAAAAGGAAACCCGAAAAAGCCGCACAAAAAAGGAAAAGTTAAACCAAAATAAAATTTATAATTTTCATTTTTTTAAAAAAGCGTATAAAACTGAAGAGAATGAACAGTTCTTTGCACCAGAAAAAACATATAATGTATTAAAGATACTATCATATACGTATATAAAACTAATATATATTATATAATAATATAAATTATAACAAAATCATAAATTATTATAAATATAATAATTTTTGATATATAACTAAATGAAATATATAATATTATATATATATATATATAATATAAAATTATATCATTTCGGGTCTCCCCAAAAGCCCGTCAATCAGCACACTTCACCCAACAAAAAACCAATCCAACTAACCAACAAAAACTGACTATTTTTATCCATCTTTCCATATCCCATACCATCTTAGCCACCACTCTTACTTCTTTTCATTTACGACTTCTAACACGACCCCACCAAAAACCTCCCATAACATTTATCTCTATTTATTCAAATCTTTCTCCCTATTTCAAGGCCCCATAAATTATCCATTTTCCAAAAAACAGATTTACCTTATATAAGCTGGGGGAAAATTGGACCACTTTAATTAAAAAACTGTCTTCCCTCCTCCTTAAGACAACTTTTGAATGTCCTAAAAAATCCTCAGAGTTAGATATGGAACCAACTAAAAAAAAATTGACAACTAAGAAAGTAATTGTTCTAATAAATAACAGTTTAAAGTTTAATTTGGAAAGCTTCATTTCCAAGACTGCCTTGATGGAGGAATAAGAACATCCTTGGAAATTTCATTATTCGTTATTAAAAATTATTTACTTTATTTTTATTCTATATATAAATATAGTAATTGTTTATATTATTAAATATTTAACCATAAAGAAAAAAATTGTCAATAAAATTTTATACATATAAATAAATAAATATAAAATTCAGGTCCCTATTCAACCCCATCGTTAATTAGGACCACTTTCATTGGATTTTTCATATTTGTGGCAGTATCAAATCTTAATTTTTATCTTAATTTTCTAATATAGAAATCGTTTATTATATTAAAATTAAAAGCTACTGTACAAGACTTTCCTAAAAGTAAGGAAAATAAGAATAACCAATGGTGGGTTCCCCATTTCCACCAACATCATGATTGTTTAATGGGAGGGATAGGAAACAGGCTTTAAGTCCTGGTTATTTAACCCACAACTATTTTACTTTTGGAAAGCAAGGATTTTACTTTGTCCAGTTTAAAAGCTAGAACATACTCCATAACTTGTAACGCTTAAAAAAATTAAATTAGAATCCGTAATTAACATACTTTATATTTTAATATACAAAAAGCATAATAAAGGTTTATCAAATTTTAGATTTGAAAATTTATTATGTAATCATTCCGCCTCGTACATCTGTTTAATATAAAACATATTAAAAAATTCTAGATAAATAGTGACTTGATGATTTGAGTACCTTAACTACCCGCGTGGGCTATTATGGAAAACAAAATAATTCTTTTCTTCTTACTATTAAGCGTCGCCATTTTTCCTACTCGCCATTTACTGCCAAAATTCAACCCCCCACGCTACCTCTTATACCCCACAACCAAGTTTTTCCCTTTTACTTTGACCAGTAACACTGTAAAAAAAAAACATCATAAAAACTTTGAAATTAAAACCATTAGAAACCTTAATCCGTTGCATTCGCCAAGGATTTAATCAAACCTTGCAAACATATTTTCAATAAAAACCGGCAAGATTACAAAATCTATTTCCTTTTTCTTTTAAAAACTCGCGTATCCATCCTTTTTGTATAAACTGTTATAATTATCCAAACTGGTCCACCATCCCAAACATGATAAAAAAACCACCACAGACTTTTTCTCACTCGATAACACATCCATGCTACTTCAGCTTTTCATCTAAAATCTGCACTTGCACTACCTCCAATTTTAGTTTATTGAGGTAGCACCAAAACTAGAATTACGAGGGGGCATTTGCTGGTTAAATGTAATTTACCCTAATCCTGGAGAATAAAAAGAATAAATTTTAATACTTCGTAAATAACAAACATTGCAATACAAATAATAAATATAAAATACGATACCTATAACATTATCTAACAAAACAAAAAAAAAACAATAAACAAACACCACCTATTATGTTATGGCTCATGCTGTCTAAACAACCCCACCCTTACAGTGAGCAAAAATTTAAAGTTATAAAATAATAGACTAAATAAATATATATGAAAAAATAATTTGTGACTTTTAATGTAAAAATAAAAAGAGCAAAAAAAATACTTATAAATAATTTCAAAACCAATATTTTAAAATTATTGATACTGAATCAGTTTACCAAAGGCCTACACAAAAACATATATTATAAACTTAGTAACATTCTAAAAATTTACCCTTTATCAGTATGGAAAAGTTAAGCTAAAAGAAAGACTTAGTATTCACTCAATGTAATTTCTAAACAAAAAACAAAAAATTCATAACAATATCCAAAAAAATCATAAGAAATCTGCAATAATTTTATATGAAAGTTCTTTTCACACTTAATCATAATAAATTTGCAATGCAAGACGTCAAGTTCGTCCCAAATTTATTTAAAATATTTCTCAAGTCATGTAAAAGACTAATAAATGGATTCTAATTTAACTTGGAAAATTTGCCTTACAGAAAAAAAGAAAAAATTTGGCCAGTTCATGAAACACACAATCAAGTATATAGAAATAAAATCACAAAAAAAGCCAAAAATAAAAAATAAAAGTACCCCCCAAAACTGAGATCTTTTGTAAGCTCTAATATTTCCTAAAAAAGGTGATGGAAGGCCCAATTGGAGAATATAAAAACACAAAAAAATAAATCAAGAAAAGAGCTTTAAAACTGGTAAACAGCATAAATATTATTATAGTATTGTTGTATTATATATATTTTTATATAAAATATCTATAAATAAATTATATATAATATTATATATATATAATAATAAATAATAAATTATATAAGATATTATATATAAAATATATTATATTTATATATAATAATCATTATATATATATAAAAGCTAACGGTATATAATAAATTATATAATATTAGATATAATTAATATATTAATATAATATTAATATGTATATTAATAATATTATAATTTTATAATATTTTTAGTTGAATATATATTCTGTTACCTTACAAATTTACTCGTAGTTATATATTAATTGATTAAAAATTCCTGAAAGAAATTATATTGATAAAAATGAATTAAAATTTATATTAGATACATTGAAAAATGATGAAAAAAATCCACAACGCAAAACAAATTTAAAACAAATCAGCTTTCTGTCCCATTAAAACTCGCTCCCAACACTTCATGGGGATTGTATGGATGAAAAGGTGCGATTCTTTTTATTTGTTTTGTTTTATTAAATTAAGTCGTATTAATAAAATTATTTTTAATTTCCAATTTCTTTGAAAAATATACCTCCAAAGGGGACTTTTTCATCAAACGGTAACAAAATTAGTTCAGTAGATACAAATAATATACTAATTCTCGGTTAATATAATCGATTTAGTTATATATAATTAATTGTTTCATTGAACTTTGATTATATTTATAGTATTAACATATCATTACGAACTTATTAAGCTATTTATCAACCATATATAATAAAATATATAATATATAATTTATACGTAATATACTTATATATTATAATTATATATATAAATATAATATATTAATAATATATGTATATTTATGAGCTTAATGTACTAATAAAGTTTGGATCTTTAAAAATGTAAAACAGAATCTAGAATTAAAAGGGAAAAGTAAAACTGGAAAAAAACTTCCAAAGTTGTAACAATAACCAATTTATGTATATATACTTATTTAATTTGTTAAATAAATTAATTTAAATTAATGTTTTTTACAACATCCGTCATCTCCGTTGTAGTTCTTAACACGGACTTCCCTAGGCTCAGATTTCTTGTCAACATGCTAAAAACAACAAAAGGCTTCCCTCTTGGGCTATCTTCTGGGTCTGTTTTTTCCCAAATCCAAGGAAATTTGCTTCCAGTAAATAAAACTACAACCGAAAAATAAAAAAACCAAAAATCAAAAGTGAAAAAAATCATATTAAAAGATTTATAAAAAATTTATTTGGAAAATAATAATTAATAATCTTAATAAAATACACAATAATTTTTTATTGTAGACACCAAAAACTGATTTCATTATTTCCCAATAATCTATTAAATAGATCTTACATCTGAGTACGTCCCCATAATAATAATTTCATATGCAGCAACCAAACAAATTTTCTCCACTAAAAATAACATACACAACCAGAGTAAACTTTAATCTAATTAAGGAACATCAGTTGTTTCTGTCATATATTACTGGATTCTTTTTCAAACTTCTTCAATAGGCAATATGCATGGCATCTGTCTTTATATTTTCTGTTTACTGTGGCTTAATGGTAGAGTGGCTGAGTTGCAAGGAAAAAGGCAGGGTACCCCTGTCATATAGCAACAAAAAAATAAAAAAAATAAAAAAAAACATTTATAAAATAACTAATACTAACCCAAACAAATAAATAGACATGGAAATAATTATAACATCAATATACATATTATATAATTTATTTAACTTATACAATAAGCAAGAACAGGAAAGAGAGAGAGTAAGGAGAGAAGAGGAAAGAGCGATGGAAAACGGAGAAAGAGAGAGAAAAAGATAACGAGAGAGAAAAAGAAAGGAGAGAAGAGAGAAGAAGGAGAGGAGGAGAGAAAATGAGTTATGCAGATTAATAGATCACAAGATGTGCCTCAGTTTGTAATAGAGAGATAAAGAAGAGGGAACAGAGAGAGCAGAGGACAGAGAAGACGAAAGGGAAATAGAAAAGAATAAGAGAGAGAGAGAACAGCAGAGACAGAGGAAAAGGAGAAATCGAGAGAAGAAAAGAGACATGTGAGTAGAAAGAAAGAAGAGAAAGTGATGAGGAGAGGAAGTAAGAGAGAAGAAGAGGAAGACAGAGATAGAACGAGAGAGAGAGAGATGAAATGAGAGAGAGGACGAGAGAGAGAAGAAGATGGAGAGGACCGAGATGTAGGAGCGAAAGAAAAAAAATAGAAAGCGAGATGAATAGTTAGAGGAGAGAATAATGCGAAGAGAGGAAGACATGTATTTCAGATAAAGAAGAAATAAAGAGAGCGAGGAGAGAGAGACGAGAAAGCTAAACCCTCATGAGCTTCTAACCCGTAAACCAAGAGCAATCGGACCAGAGAAGCAGAGAAGAAACAGAAGAGAGGAGAAGCACTCAGCAGAGAAGAGAGAAGAGACGCAGAGAGGAGAGGAGAAGAGAGAGAGAAGAAGAGAGAGAAGAGAAGAGAGAAGAAGAAGAGAGAAGACGAGAGAGAGATAGACAAAACGAAAAGAAAAGAAGACAATGAAAGATCGACTAGGAGAAGAGAGAATATCGAGAAAGAGAGAAATACAGACCTTCTAATTATTAATGATAGAAAACTGAACACCAAATTTGTTAGAAATTGAGGATTGTATAAAAGTTTTTAGCTTACTTAGAATGCTGTAACTTCCTTGTTGGGCTGGAATAAGCGCCCAAAAATTAAATTTTCATTACCAAAACAGTGTAATTTCTTCTCATTATCGGTGCCTCAAATAAGAATTTAATTCCACTTCTACTTTGCTGGGAAAAGAAGAATAATTCTAAGGTCCCCATTTGGACAAAAGAACTTCAGTTCCGCAGGAAGACACATTGAGAGCGGGACCAAAATGGAATTTTATACTGCCACGGTCTAGAAAGTTGCACTTATGGTTACTCTAAAAAAATTTTTTAAACTCCTTGAGAGGACCTGTAACTTTTTTTCCTAAATTTACACACCAATTCAAAACTATTGTTTTTTTAAGGTTTCAAAAATTTTTTAAAAAAAGATAACATGAATTAATTAAAAAAAAAAAAAAAAATTTTGAATTATTTAAAAAAATTTGAGAGGCTGTAATTTTTTTCCCCTTAAACAAGTAAACCCCATTTGTTTCATTATTTTCCACTATATTTATCTAGAGGTATAATCCCTGTGATTTTAACATAAAAAGTATGGGTAACCCTCTGCCACTACTATACCTTTTTTTTTAACTATCTTCCAAATTGCATGCATTCCCAAAAACAAACATTCTGATAATTCAAAAAAAGACCATGGCAACTTCTTAAAGCATGCTGGCAAATTAATCGAAATTCAATCAATTAAAAATATCAAAATTAAAGACAAGAGGAGAATATATGGTTATACCAGAAAGTAACAAAGCAGTTTTTTCCCCTTTATTTAAGAAATAAAACAAGATTCCTGGAGGATGTAACAATAGCACAACAAAGGACATTTGATTTTTTCTTGGAAGTTAAAGCTTAAAGAGGAAGACGAAAGGGAAGCTGCGTTACTAAATGAATTAGTTTACTCCAATTCTAACAAAAAAAATACATTTTTAGGTATTGCATCAACATTGAACTGAGAACCAATTATAATTTTTATTATTATGGAAATTTTGGAGTCAAAACAGATTCTAAAAAAAATTCATATATACTTTTTTAAATAAATCCCCAATCTTGATATCTAGAGCATTCTGCCCCCAAAAATTGTAATAACAAAAAAAATAGACCCCAAGAATTTAATATTTTATAAGGGGGTCAAAAGCATTATTAGTTGCTTTCAATTAGCATTTTTCTTTTTTCCCATACAAAAATCAGTAGGTATAAAAAGGGGTTTGATTTAAGTAGAACGAATTATTTATAATTAAACAAGAATATTTTCATTTGAAAATAAAAAATTTTAATGGCCCCTAAAAAAAAACGAAATGAAAAAAAAAAATTGTAGATTGATTAAATATATATATGAGGAACAATTGTAGTCCTATTATATTTTTTATGTCAAATTTAAAGAAAAACTGTAAGAATCGTTGCCACCAGAAATAATTTATATACTTGTGAACAAACAATAAAAAAAAATTTAAACCGTTTTCATAACTACCTTTGAACTTTTATATGGGGAAAACAAATAATCTCCCACGTTCCTAACCTTCCATTCAATTCTGCTGATTTCTTTACCAAAACATTCCCCCAATTGTGGACTTCCCGTATCTGCGGGCAATATAATAAACCCCAAAGCTTTTAAGCCACAACTAAAGGTATTTCCATAAGCTTAAATAACATTGGCGAAATTTTAAAAATTAATAATTAAATATATGGATGCGCTAAAAAAAAAAATTGCCAAAACTGATATATAAAAAAAATACACAACCACTTTAAATTAGGAACCGTTTACTCGTTTTGTCATATTTGCTTACCCGCTCGATGAATAAATTGCCCTTTCACCACAACACATTCAAGGGGAACTTCAGTGGCTTCAGCTCACGTGGGGAATTTTCGTGTCATTAAAAACAAACGGCTGTTTTACAACTACCACATTTGAAATTCCAAGCTGTTTCGAGTGTGGCTGTTCAGCTGGAAATCTATTGAGGCATGATCATTCAAAAAAAAAAATCAAATCATGGCATACATATGAACCAAATCAATCTGTCAACTATTTTTTAAATAGTATATGTATATACTCAATATTTGGAAAGTGATTCATGTATTAATACATTTATTGAATGAACACACATCATGTTCCAATTTCGGCGACTATCACCCCGTCAACTTTCGACTTGGTTTCCATTTTTTTTCGTAAAAGTAACACTTGCTAAAATCGCAAAAGCACCGGGGAAATAAAAAACCTTACCTATTCACCTGTTTCCTACCTATTCTTTACTCTGTAACATTTTTTTCCATTTCTAAGTTTTGGAACCAATAAACGAACACTCCAAAAACTCTAGCATCTTCTCAGCGTTCGTACAGCAACACCAAATGCAAAAACCGAACCACGTTTTATAAAAAAAAAAAAAAGAAATTAAGAAATTTATTGCAGACCACCTTAATTTTTTTTTTTTATCTATTTTCCTTGCGCCATTGTGCTACGAACAAACTCCTAAAATCACTCGCGAATTCTACCTCGCGCTTCTTCGTATTCTATCAACAAACCTTAAAGGCACAATCTAAACATTAGACCCCAATAAATTTTTGAACAAATTACCCTTCCATACCAAGCTGTATTCCCCAAATGCTGTGAAATAAAAACCAAAAAAGTGAAGTTCAAAAAAAGATATCAGACCGGAACAAAAAACTCACTCGGGAAAACCGGCTTTCAATTGAAACAAAAAAATTAAACATAACCCAATTCATGGGAAAACAGGAAATATTTGAATACCTTAAAACCGGGCCGAAAGGCCGCCCCGCCCGTCGGATCATGAATAATTGTTAACCAATACTCTTACATATTATCTATTTTTTAGAAATGATACATATTAAGTTATCCTTAATATAAAAAAAATAAATACTTAAAAATTATTTAAAAAAAAAAACTTGGCAAACCCATCTTGCCAGGACCAACATTTCCCGTTTGTACAAAACGTATGTAACCACAAAATATCCTTGGAAGCCCGGCTCCGGCTTATAAATTCCCGAAAAAATCCCGAGGGAAATTTTTAAAACCAAAAACGGACGCCGCCTGACTTTACGGTCTACTGTACTAAAAAGCTTGCGCAAACGGGCTACTGAAATGATTAGGACATCGCGCTATGTATGTCTTTCCCCGCCCCAGGCTATGTCCAATTCAGGCTTTCTGGGGCAGAAAAAAACGCGCTTACAAGGTTTAACCCTATTATGCGTTGTAAACACCTGTAAAAAATCGCTTTCGTTTCAACGAAAAAAATTCGGCTAAAAACTAATTT
>JABUQX010119183.1:12500-17796 GCA_015478945.1 Trachelipus rathkii | reverse complement strand
GAGATGGGTAAGATTTGATAAGTGGGTTTTCTTATTTAATTTTTATCAATATCCATTTAAAATTCAACTTGTTCTCTGTGGAATATCAATGATCAACCCCTAATCTTTTGAGTTTCTTGTCTGAGACTGATACTAAGACTCACTCCAACTGTTTAATGGGTCAATCATAATCTTTATTTGCACTTACAACTGAATAAGAGTAGTTCATGTTAATATTACCACTGTGTAAAAAGAAGGTTTTCACTTTTGGTTCTCAATTTCTGGTTTGATAAGCCTGTGGTTTAAAAATCTTTCTTCCTTCACTACACAATCTTGTGTTTCTTGTTACTGGTTCTCTCTCAACAGAATGTGATTTTCACCTTTCTTGAAGAGCCCACACTTCCACGATTCAGCATCTTCCCTATCCAAATAATGTGGTCCCTATTTAGGGATTTAATGCACACAACACTGAATTGATCCTCCATATTTGATTTCAGTGGGGAGAGTTTAATCATTCAGCATTCAACGATCTGGAGCAACAATCAGAACACACACACAAAAAAAGTGGGTATATTTAAAATAATATGTGTTTCTTATCTAAGCATAGATTTATTTAGTTATCCTTCTTATTGATTATACATTTGATTAAAGCATTTCATATAGCCTTACCAGCAAAATATTTATCTGATAAAGTAGCGATTCAGCTACTAAATGATGAAATAATTATAACAAAATAGATTTTAATTATTAGATTAAAATTTCATTCCATATTTGTAAGAAATAGCGAACTGCTTCACTAACTGTATGATATTATAGTAACATGGCCACAATATTTTATTAAATTGAGATATATTTAGGGTATAGGGTAAGAAATAAAATTTGGGTATAAAATTTAAGATTCTCAAGTAATTAACTTCCTTTCTTCATTGTAACTTTTTATTTGGTCATTATGAGATACACACCCTTTCTTTACTAAAAATTCTTAAAATGATTTTAATTATATGACTGAAATGAGTTTTAGATCCCACTTTTATCCACTCTTTACTTTATATATGGGAAACTCAAAGTGCATCAAATGACTTGAGAACCTGCATGCAATATATCTATGTGCTTTTAAATCTTTTATTCAAGATCATTTGGTACAGGTCTGAAAAAGGTTCTGTAGTTATCAATGATTTTATGACATAGCTGAAACAGAAACTGATCCAAAATGTTTATCTTGATGAGCTGATCTGTTTCTTCTGATGGTCCTTAACAAAATCCCTGATCCTGATCTTTTCAACCCTGGGGTCATGTCTCTTAACTAACTTTTTTCTACCTTTTACTCGTCTTATTATGTTCATAAATAATAAGATTAAATATTTGTGAGAGAGAGAGAGAGAGAGAGAGAGAGAGAGGAGAGAGAGAGAGAGAGAGATTCATCTTATTAATCTTTTCAGAGATTGTAGAAAAAAAAATAAATTGAATGTTACAAAACTAAGTAATGAGTGTCTCTGCCTTCTTTATTTTTTTATTTAGCATGGAAAGATATTTTAGAAAATTTTCATCTGATAATTCCTACATTTAGGAAGGTATATATAGACTGATTACTAAAAAAAAAAAAAGAAATATAACTCATTTTTGGAATTTGTATCTTCATAAGGAGTAAGTGGTAAATGTGAGGTTCAAGTTGTTAATGAGTACCGATCTGTAAAGATTAATATTAACAACTGCTCTTTGAGTGTTCAGACTTTTGAAACACGATTTGAATGTTTTGCGTGTGGCTTTTCAACTTGTTCAGAGCTTACTATGAGTCAGCATGAGACGTCTCATAATATAACAGATGTTTGTGATAAAATTAACGCATGCATGGATACTGGTACGACTTCTGAAACCAAAATGAAAACGGAGACCAACCTTTTGCTTAAAGTTCTAAAACGTTCTCCTGATAGCTCAGATTGCAGAGGTGATGTTTATTATTATTGATATTATTATTATTTATTATTAAACCTTGACTGTTTTTAAATTTATCTTTTCTCCAGAAAGAAATAATTTATAGACTCATAGATGTCAAAATTTTGAAATAAACATTTTATTTCTGATTTTAGAAAGAAAATTTGGAGAGTGAGCAACATATTGAACAAATTTCTCCATCAGAAGAAGAAAGCCTGGTAAGAATAGAGAATTAAAAGGTTGTTTTATTTGTATTTTTTATGAATTTGAATGATTCTTTTGAATGAAATTTATTATTTTCGTAAATTATTATTTTATCACTGGTGTGATAAAAATTTTCTGTAACTTTAGTATCTAAGTTACAAGGGTCGCAATTATGGGAGGTTACTCAACCATTTCTTTGAAATCCTATAACTGACTTCTGTTTCAAGATAAGTCCCTTTTGAAATCGGCAATGAGAGAGAATTCCAAATATTTGGAAATCAATTTTGTTTGGGGAAAATTTCATTACTTTTTTTTTTCTTTATTTTTCTCCACAAAAGCATAATTGCCAGAGGCAAAACTGTTGCATATACAAACAAATGATCTAAATAAAAAATGTGTATCTCCCCAGACTAAAAAAGCCCTGAAAATTCCATGTTAACCGGATGACTAAAAAAAATTATCGCAAATTTTCCCTTTTTCAGAACCAAAAAAAAGTGTTTTCGAAATTCAACCATTGCCTTTAGTTCTGGCTTTAAAAAAAAAAAAAAAACGGCAACATTTATTTTTTAGGTAATAGACCATTATTCGTATATTTCAAGTTTCAAGTTATTTCGGAAAAAAAATTATAGGAACCGATTTAAAAAATGTCAATAACATAGTTTTTCAAAAAATGAAAACGGAAAACAGAGCAATATTAGACACATAAAAACGCTCGAAATCGACGTTTTAGGGGTCAGAATAAGCTGCAGTTTGTTTTTTATTTGGTACAAAATTGGTTGAAACTTCAGAAAATTATGACCATTTCTGATTTGGGGCAAAAACCGAAAAGTCCCATAGCCAACATTGGACCTAGACCTAAAGTTTTAAAATTTAATTTTGTTTTACTAGTTTAAAAACTGGATTAAGCAAGTATACTTTGATGAAAAGAAACCCCCAGTTCATTCCTTGTTTATTATTATTATTATTATTATTATTATTATTATTATTATTATTATTATTATTATTATTATTATTATTATTATTATTATTATTATTATTATTATAGAAAAAGAAGTAAAGAAAAGAACTTTAACTCTGAATTTGCCAGTGAAGACCAGCTAATATTGGTTTATATACATATTAAAAATGTCTAGCAATTTGATTATACTGTAAAAGTATTTGTAGTTAAAATCTAAAGTAGAGAAACTGTATTTAAAAAGTTGCAAATTAATTTGAAAACGAATAGTTGTTTTCAAGTGTAATTTGTAAATTTCTAAACATAGTTTAGAAAAGATATGCTGGATATTGGGATGTTGATGAAAAAAAAGTGATGGCAGAATTCGTAAAATTTTCCAGTCAACAGTATTTCTTGAGTATGAAATTTCTCTGGTCTTCTTCCGTCAACAAAGTTTCGTCAACAGCATGGTGGACTGGTTTGTGTAGGCAATGCTAGTTATTAAAAGTAGCATCTTGAATTGTAGACCTTCTTGCCACTTCATCAGCATGCGAGAGGAATTTGTCTTCACAAATAAATGTGCATTCAAAAAACAGAAACAGGCTTGCAAATGAGCATGCAGATAAATTAGTATTTGTTAGTCAGAATTTGAAACGGTAAGTTTGGATGTAGTCATCAAACCTATTACACAAAATATTCTTGGGGCCAGCATTCTCCGTCAGGTGTTCCTGTTACTCATCACGATATTGATCTGCAACATCCAAGTTCTAGTACCAGCCCTTTAGTATCTTCATATCCTCCTCTGTCCTCCATAAATACACCGAAGGTTGGGAAAATAAAGTCTAAAGACATTAAGGAAGAAGAATATTGAAAGCTCTGCCTCTGAGTCAGAGAATGACTGCTCCTCCGCAAATATACCGTACGATGATGATTCAAATATGTCTCTAGATCCATTGATTGAAAAGGTGTCTGACTCTGAGGCCGAGAATTAAGATTCCCATAAGCATCATACATTATTTTTTACCTTATATAAATTTCTAATTTCTAATGTTGATAATCATGCCATGAATAATTTTTTTTTTTAATAGTAACTGATTTATGTACACCCTTTTCTTTGTTTGAAGAAACATTACACCTATATAGAAGAAAATAATATATATATATATATATATATATATATATATATATATATATATATATATATATATATATATATATATATATATATATATATATATATATATATATATATATATATATATATATATCCTCCTCCTCCTCCTCCTCCTCCTCCTCCTCCTCCTCCTTCTTCTTCTTTCCCCAGACTGGGGGTAAGGTGCGTTACATGCACAGGACCGAGGCATTCATTGCCATTACTGGCAAAAAATAAGTGGTAGTAAGCAGCCAACCCAAACTACCACTGTCCATTTAGTCGTCTACTACGACACGCAGAACATACGCTGTGGGCAATTCTTTCTCCAACACACGCGAGGCTTATATATATATATATATATATATATATATATATATATATATATATATATATATATATATATATATATATATATATATATATATATATATATATATATATATATATATATATATATATATATAATTAGTTATTGCTCTAAATGATTCATATGATTTGAGTGCCTACACTATGAAGCCAGCTATAAATTTAGTACATTTATAGGGAACAAAACTATTGTTAATGATTATTAGTAGTGAAATTAACTTTAAATGATAAAAAACAATACAAGATAGTAAAATAATAAAATGTTTTGTAAAAAAATTTTAAAAAATGGATTTTTTTTCTCTTTTTCCTAAGCCAGGAAGTTGTCTTTCATCCTTATAATAGCACCCACAATTTCTGATTCTTTTCCTTCCTTTCTGGTTTATGGCATTAGCTCTTTTCTGAATTCATTTATGTTCTCTGCTACCAATGAAGAACAAAAAAAAATGACTTGGCAGGTTTACTTATAACTAACAAACAAAAAAATGTACATGCAATTAAACCTTTTTATTTTATCATTTTATATAGTCATTTACTGATTGATTTATGCAATATATAAATTTATCTATTGTATGCTTTTTTTCTTATTATTATTGTTGTTGTTGTTGTTGTTGTTGTTGTTGTTGTTGTTGTTATTATTATTATTATTATTTGGTAGGAAAAGATTCATTAATTTCATTTAATTTTTACATTTATAAATTTTATTTTTGTTCAAAGGTACTTTTGCAAAT
>JABUQX010119183.1:0-7500 GCA_015478945.1 Trachelipus rathkii | reverse complement strand
CTCTTCTTTTTTTTTATGAGTTGTTTAAAATTACTTCAAAATGTTTGTGATATTTATAGTTTTTGATTCTTTTAATTTGTTTTTTTGTAGCTAAATTATTCTATATTTTTTTTTGATAGCTATCGAAACTTATATTGTTATTTTTTATAATGCAAAAGAGAATTAATATTTAGGTTTGTATTTTTATGTTAAGGAAATATTTGGAGAAACGTTCATTATTTTTGTAAACTTCATGTGAATGTCAGTGGGGGATGAGGTGCGGACAGCGATATACCGAAACAGAAAAGTTATAGCAGGAACATGATCTGAAATCGAAGAAAGCACCTTCCCTACCATGAACCTCCCCATTCCAGTTAAGTTGAGAGCTCTGTAGAGGAAAAAAAAAAATTCTCTCACCTATGGGTGTTTTACCAGAACCGCTTTCACGGACTTTCATGCGGTTTTTCAATTGATTGTAGGCGTTTTCATCCCTTGGGCCAGACCCTCCCACAACCATACCACCTCCCATACAACCTTTTATACATTCACTTCTACTATTCATCTTTCTTCTTGCCTCTGGTCCTCCACTCACTCCTTTACTGACTCATTCCAACTGTTCTCCGTTTTCTGATCTGTCTCTGTCCCTTTTATTATATATTTTATATATATAATATATATCGTTATTTATTTATAGATATATATAATTTATATATCCATAATATATATAATATTATTTATTATATATTATTATTATATTTAATATATATTATATATATTTTTTATATACTATATATTATATATATTATATATAATATATTATATTTATTCGTCATTATATTATACGATATATATATATTATATATATAATTAGCGGATGGGCTGGATAGTGAATTAGCCGGAGACCGGATATCTCGGCTGGAAGTTACCGGATATTCCTGCAGTCTGTTATATGTCTTCTCAGGCGTGTGTTTTGTCTACTTATTGTTGTATGGACTGTAAATAAATAAAATTTAAATAAATAAATTATTGAATTTGTATCGCAAATCTAATAATTCATCTCAACCAATGAATCCTCATTAAAAATTTATTTCTGATTTATCTTTTTATGATAGCTAGAGTTTTTTATTATTTTTTTTAAAAATATAATAAATTACGTTGTTATAAAATGTCCCTTAAATAGAAATTTCACTGTTGATAAACCATGCGAGTTTTTTTTACTTTGTTGTTATAAAATTAAATAAAAGTTTTATGGACATCTTTAATTATTTTTTTCTAAGTTTGTATATAGTTGATTAGTGTTAGCTTTAAACCTTGCAAAGGTATAATTTTTTTGTTCCCCAAAACAGTTTGCATTATTGGGTTAAATCGCTTTGTTCTCTTAACTTCTCACCCTATTCCACCCCCCCTCCCCCAATAAAAAATTGGATGACGGGGTTGAATTTTTGGTTACAAAAATTTGTATTCTTATTTTATGTAGCCTATTAATATTAGAAAATTTTTATTTAAAATATAATAAAATACTTTTTTATTACTTTTATATTAAAGTAAATAAATAAAATAAAAAATGATTAATTTATTATGGAAAGAAGAATTTCAAAAAAGTTGTCAATTAATATTTGCCCACGAATGGGTGTGATAATTGGGGCCACCAACATTTTTATTTTCTTTAGTTGTATTTATCTATTTTATTGATTTTTTTATATTACTTATTACTTATTTTAATATAATAACAATTTACTTATATTAAGTAAAAATTTAAATATAAATTGGGAATTTTTCTTATTACATAAAAAAGGTGAGATTTAATAATAAGTATTTTGGCCCCAATTTCACCCTCTCAATGAGTGGTCCGATGGTTCACCCCCTTCATGGTGATGTCTAAATTGAGGCTTTGTAATTTAAGCGTTTTATAATAAACTATGTTATTAGATTTCCATTATTATTTTTTTCAATGTGGCTAATGACCTTTACATATAGGGCCTTGTTATTTTTCGGTAAAAAATATTATATATTATTTTTTTGTCATATTTATTGGATATGTGTATAAGGGGAAAGTGGGGAGACGATAGTTAATATCCTTAAAGTGGCCCAATAATATGCAGGAAACGAGCTAACTTTTTATTATTTAAATATAATATATTTATAATTATATTTCTATATATATACGTATTTCTACAATTATAACTATATTATATTTTAAATTTTATTTATATATCAAAAATAAATTTCTTTAATTATAATATATATTTATATATATTATATATATATTGTATATATAATATTATATATGTGAAGGAGTGACGATTAATCGTCATCTTCATCGGCAAACTTAAAAATCGGCATATTTTGTTTCACATCGTCACTCGTCTATTCGTCAAATTTCCTCCGCCGATTATTTTTGGTCCGATTATGACCAATATTAAGGAATTTTGAATAATATTGAAACACTCATAATAATTAATAATAATATAATAATAAAATAATAATACTAATAATAATAATAATAATAATTAATTTAATAATAGTTTAATAAAATAATATATATTATAATATTTGCAACTAAAACTGATTCAACATAAAACTGAACATGAGTAAAAATATTGAAATATGCTATTATATATTATATATTTATTATATATATATATTATATTATTTATATATATATATATATATATATTATATATAATATATATATATAGCTCGAATGGGTTCCTAACACTTCCAATAATACTTATATTTATTATATACTTTATATATATATATATACCGCTCCAGGTCCACAGAGTCGTTATACTCGGTGCACTACGAAGACGCATCTATACCACTGTAGCTATGCCTCTCTATAGTGATATCCGAATCTCTCCTTTCACGTTAACAACCTCTAATACGCAACACCTAAGACTCCTATAATATAGTACTCTCCCGTAGCCTCTGGCTCTTTCTGACTCATATATACGCGCGCGCGCGGCGCGCGGCGAGGTGTGAGTCTCGTACGCCTAATGGTTCGCTCTTTCTGGTCATGCGTTCAATATCCACACTATCCTCCAGACAACATTATTCATATTTACAAAACTTATATCCACAACCCCTCTTCTAGATCAACATCTTACAGACCATCCCTTTCCCTTATTATCCATACGTTTTTGAGGGAGTAAAATTGTCCACATTCGTTCTTGTCCTAGCGTTTTGTCGTAGAAGGCGTGACTAAGGACGGTGTAGTTAGGTTTGGCTGCTCCTGCCTTTATACTTCTGACTTATTCTTGCCGGTTAATGCTAATGCATGCTCTTGGAGAAGTGTGATCGCAGTAAGGCGCTCCTTCTATCCTTCGGCGAAATGTATGAATCGTTATCTGTATAATGAAATGTCAAAGGATATAAATGTGAAGGAGAGATGGGTGATGGAGTAGTTAGAAAGGGCAAAATATTGATTTGCTCGCTGTCGACTTGAAACAAAGATGAAGGAACGGTGAAATGAGTGGTATGGTGTGAAATGTGTTGTGTCGTTGCCTGTGGAAGGAATGATAGGGGATTGTAAGAAGGATTTTGCAATTTCTGTTATGATGTGAGTTGTGTGTGGTTAGAGACTAGTGTAGATTTTGTGGTGTGTGAAGTTACTAGAAGTCTTAAAAGGTTAATTTAAAGTTTGAAATGGTTCAAAATTTGTTGTGGTGTGGTTGCAACATGTGGTCCATCTGAGGGTAATTGGAGAGAGAGTGCGATTTTCTGGGATATCTGAATGATGGTTTTGGATATTATGGGGGAATAGGAAGGAGATTCGGATCTTTCTTAAGGCCATTTCAAGGATTTTTTTTTTTTTTTTTTACAGTTGTCACCACCACTCACAGGCAGAGTCCACCAGATTTCAAGGAGGGGGGATTACTTCTCAAAGTTTCACCCTCTATCGCAAATTACGCATATGATGAGCACAGACGCAGGGCTTAAAGTGGTGAGGGATTAAATTCAGTAGGAAATACAGAGTTTATGGAAGAAATTCTCAGCCAAAACACCAGATGGTGGTGGGTAATATATGTGGAAGCACCACAGTCTATAACTAGCCTGGAGTTAACCTAAGGTTCCAAACACATATACTCCTGTGCGCAGACTTACAGCACCTATTGTGCTACGAAGGCGTCGTAAATGTGGTGGTACGCGAGTGATAAGTTCCCTCGGGCACTTGCCGCTGCGGTACCTTATTAGGATAGAGTATTGAGTATGCTTTTACCACATTCGTGTCCTTCCGCTCTAAATGATATTCTGTAGTAGGGTCAAGTCATACTGGACGATATCAGAACAGTTTATTAAGCCTTTTGCTGTAGACTCGACCCTGTATCCCCAAAGCCGGGTTGGAACCAGAATGCCCCCCCCCCCCCCAAGATATGAGTAAGCAGTACTCCATACATGGGGCGGAGTGGACCTTTTGTATAGCGGTGTTAGCACTTGAGAAATAAACGGAGGAGAAGTCCAGTCTAAACACAGAATCTTCAGTTCTTGTGGCCGCCCTTAGCAATCCGTTGTGATGTTGAGGTTTCCAAGACATTTTTTTGTTCAAGTTAAGGCTAAGTTAAGGATGTTTATATTAGTCAACAGGAGAGACGACAGAACCGGTCGAAAGAGAGGAAAAGTTATGAAGGTATTTTGGTAGAAGGAGATTGTAAAAGTCTCGTTGTGTTAAAGAATTGCGAAACTTGTCAACAAGTTATATTCTATCCATCAGCGAGTAATAAAATCGAAAGATTAAGACGAGAGGGCAATTCTAGAAATAAAAGTGGAGTAGAATTGATATGAGTTAAAGAATGAAGGGTCGAGTCCACTGCAATACATGTGGATAGAGTTAGAGGTGCACGTGAGAAGTTCATTAATGAAATAAGAGGAATTTAATAGTAGCAGATAAGACAGAACCCTGGAGAATACACCACTATTGACAGAAAAGAAGAGATAGTCGCCCGATCAACAACAGCCGTGATTGATCGATTTGAAAGACAAGCTAGATATAAGTGAAGCAAAGAAGAGAAGGTAGGAAACCCAAGGAGGGGAGCTTGGAGAGCAGTGACGCGTGCCATTATCGGTCAATGCTTTGGCGATATGTCAAGCGCCCACCACCCAAGTCTCCCCGTAGTTCCGAAGAGCGAAAAACCATAAATCGGTTTGATTGGATGTATTACGCCAGTAGACTTCGTGCAACGAGGGGCCGTACTGGCGATCAGAGTGAGTTTCCAGATTGATACTAAGAAGTGAGTGAGAAGGGTCTCAAAGATCTTAGATAGAATAAAGTTGATAGCTACAGGCGATAGTTAAGGATCAGGCGTGCTGTCCTTTTTTCGGAGATAGGTTTCACATGTTGCAGAGCTTCCGAACACTGATGGAGGGAAAGTGCTAGTATTGAGACCATAGATTATGCTAGTGAGCGAGGGGCCGTAGAGCATAGCCTTTTTTCAGTTGCGAATATTAGTGCAACACAATGATCAGATTCGAATAAGCAGGAGGAAGCGCAGATTTACAGAAGTTGCTAGAGATGGAAAGATTTTGTCAGTAGGAGAACCCAAGAGGGTTAGCGCACTTTCCTTTTGATGAAAGCCAGCTTTGCTCGGCGAAGAGTATCCCTGCAAAACTGATTTCTAGTCTGAATGAAATGAGCGAGAGTGATAGGGGGAAAACGAGAATTTTTCCACCACTCGATAGGCCACTGTCTTAGCCTGATGGCCCAGAGGAAAAGCACGATTGAACCATGCGTGTTTATGAGGAAAGAAAGATTTTAGTTTTAGAAGGACATGATATGAGGAAAGGAAAAATCTAGTCTGAAAGAAGGATTAGGGAACCTGCTCATCCCTATTTCAACCGATTACAGCTCCTCCTTATCTTTAAATCTGTTATCATCCATTCATTAATCTTTATTTGAGGTAAGCCAAATTTGCTCGTATCATCTTGCAAACTGAACCTTACATTTAAGTTCCCTGGTCTAAATTATTTATATAACATGTATGAGGAACAGCCTCCTGACCTAAAGAAATCGTTCTACGGACCACAAACATTCTCCCTCATTTCCATTAATAAATACTTTTCATTTCATTGATTAACTATTATATCATTAATGATATATTTTATTATTATTATTATTATTTATTATTATTATTTATTATTATTATTGTTTCTTTATTGTTATTTTTTTTTTATTATTATATTATATTATTATTTATATATTATATTATTATATTATTATATTATTATTATTATTATTAAATTATTATTATTATTCATTTTATTATTAATATTATTATTATTATTGATTATTATGATTATTATTATTATTATTATTATATTATTATTGAGATCTTAAGGATATCAATAATTTTTGTCGCTATAAATAGAATTTTCTGGTGAGGTTGATACCCCCCTGATCCCCTCCTGTCTACAGCCTTATATAATATTATAGATATATATATATATTATGATTTATTATTATATAGTATATATTATTATATATATATAATATTATATTATCGTATTATATTATAATATATATATTATTTTTATTGATACTTGATATATATCTTTATATCTTAGATATTATATTTATATTTTATATAAATAAATATAAAAAAAAATATTATAGTTATATTTTTTATTATATATATATATATATATATATATATATATATATATCTTATATTACAATTATACGGTTATAGTAGCCCGAGTATTAGTGATAGATGGTATTAGAAGGGTTATATAGTAGGTAATAAGTTGTAAAAGGGGGGCGGCAAGCAGAAGGAAAAATATGTGGATTGTGTGAATTGTGTGTGTTGATTTATATAGTGAGTATGGAAGGTTATGTATATTAAGTGGAGGCAAAATGAGATGATAAACTAAAGAAGCGTAAGAATAATATACTTTAGTGATATATGTAATTGTGATATAAGTAGGAGATGACGCGGAACGCGGAGGAAACCAGAAGGTTTAGAGTGGAGCTTAAAGAGGGCCGGTAAAGGAGTGACTCACTCCGATAAGAGTTAGTGAGCGGTATAATAAGTTTAATTGATATGGTGTAGAATATTAAGTTAATCGGAAAATTTATAGTTACGTGTATGAAGCAAGAGTTCTGGAAAGAAGTAAATAAAAAAAGGAAGATGAAGATGGGTGTTTGGGGAGAGGATTAAGGTGAGGATGATTGCGGGATTAGTGACTATAGTATATAGTGAGAGGAGATGGAATAAGTGATGTAGTGTGAGGAGAGGTGGTATATATATTCAAAGACTTAAGCCCCAAGTAACTCAAAAAAGGCCAGTACCCCAAAGTACTCTCATAAATATGATGACTACAAGCACTCTCAAAGTACATTCAAAGGCCAGCCCTCAAATGGAGCCTCAAAATGGATCCAGCCCCCAAAGTAGCTCAAAGGCCAGCCCCCAAAGTACTCAAAGGCCAGCCCCAAAGTACTCAAAGGCCAGCCCCCAAAGTACTCAAAGGCCAGCCCCCAAAGTACTCTAGAAAAGGCCAGCCCCCAAATAAGGCACTCTAAAGAGG
>JABUQX010119182.1:30000-49897 GCA_015478945.1 Trachelipus rathkii | reverse complement strand
ATGTATATAACTGTCCCAGTTATGAAAATTATTTCAGTTATTTAAATTATGTATAAGTTTTTCATGCATTAGTCATCTCTAAAGTTGCATATATGCCTTTATTTCTTAGCATTGAAGAAGGATGGATTTGAAAAAACTACATTGATGAAAATACTGATGCTTCTAAAAAAGAGATAGAATTTAAAACTTACCCCCCGCTACTGAGAACGATGTGCTCGATACTCAAGTGAAGAATACAATTATTAATTTAGGAAAAAAATTTATCCCTACACAAACAAAAAAAAAAACAACCTCAATTGATTAATCAGAACTGATATAATCAATTTAATTACCATGCAGTGCAAACAAACCCTGGTCAATGACCAAAGATGCCCTCCACCAATTGATCGTTCCAGGTGGATTTCTATATTTTCCTAAAATTGTTATAAAGGCTAAAAAACTCTTCAGGTCCTTATTTACTATTCCTTACTAAATTAATTTCTCGCCTCCTCCTTTGCATTTCTTATTGACTGGTTAAAGTTCATTTTCTATTTTTGTCCTATAATTTTCTAAATCATCCTCGCCTATTAATACCTTGAATATTCTATCTAAAACATCTACGCTATTTACTGATTTCTCTCATCTCTCTATTCCACCAAACAGGTTTACTCTTTCGTCACCCTAATGGGTTTATCTTTAAAACATATGTATGTAAAATACATATTCATTAAAAATATTTGCTTGATAAAAAAATGCATTCGACACATAAAATGAATTAAACAAGTTTATGGTCCCTTTTAAAACTTATAGCCCACACCCTTCAAAGTACCAACAAAAGAACATACTACTAAGGATGTCTCGACAAAAATTTGCAACAAACAGCAAAGAGTCAAGAAAAATTACGCGACCCAAATTTAAACGAAAAAATCTAAGATCTTTTCCCACCCTTAAATTATCTTGCCAACTAATATGAGGGCCCCAGATATCAGCATTTCATATAAAAATAACATACCATTATATTATCGAAGTCACATTCAAAATGTCCCTCAACCATATCTTCCCCTCAAAACATCAACAACTCTCAAAACACAATACTTTCCAATCTAGATTAGGTCAATCCTTTAAGATCTAACATGAACAGAAAACTTATCATCGATGTTCCGACACCCAATCTCCTGTTGATGCCTCAGGTGGACCACATCTGGAGAGACGCGCTCAAAAAAGTTACCAATAGGCAATATACTAATAATATAGACATACAAACGATAACATAGATGGTCCATATTTAGGACGAATGAAAATACACACAGGTGAACCAAAAATAAAACCAGGAAGAATTAAAATCCACCCAATTGAATGTACTACTAAACCTTTTCTTTACTGTGGCGCGTAATGCTAGTCTTCAACAAAGTTCCTCTCTTCTCATGATTTCCGCGACGACTACTCAATTACCTTGACAATCACTCCCAGCCAGCACCAACGTCCACACTTACATACACCAACAACAACACATCCGAACCCCAACTTCCCAACCATATCGAACATTCCACCTACCTATCGACATACACGTAAAGGAAAAAAATGTAACCACCACAGAACATTCAAAACACTATCTAGTACTTAATAATTTTTAAAGTCCCAAACAGCAAGTCGATTACAAAAACATTAATGAAAGAATCACTCGGATGTTGCTATACCAACCCAAATTCGTGAGCGCGAACCTGAAACAGTAAACAAATCAAGTTATAGGATACTGCACATAGTATACACTTAAGAAAACCATAAAGGAGATAATCTCTTAATGTGGTGGGGCATGCCTTGTACTATTGAAATTTGAAGTTTGCTGTCCCCTTTCGTAGGACTCTCAGATTGAAAAGAACAAAGTAAATCATGGATAGGATTCCGATATTGTATAGAATTAATAATGGATCGTATATATTATTGTATTACAGGAGTATAGTTCAAAGGATTAACCCATAGAGGAGAAAGCAAAAACGAATGAATGAGAGAGGGCCAGAATCACAATAAATCTGAACTGGCGAAAATAAAAGTCTCCATTGACAGAATTATAAAACAGGGACCTAAATAGGACTGAGTATCGCGATCTTTTTTATACCGTTTTTATAATGACGCAACTTTACATACCCATTCCCGTTCTTCAATTTGCTTAAACACGTCGACTATAACCCACCTCCCAAATAAACCCAAAAAATTTAAGATAGAAAATAATACCTTTAATATGTTAAAATCTCTATGCTCTAACTAAAAGTATAGTTAAATTACCAATTATGTCAAATCCACCCAATATACACCCCCACCTAATAGTATCTCGACTGATGTAACTGAATAAATCATATTCTTATCACTTACCTTAAATGATTATCTCATTATTCGATTTGTTCGTATTATCAGTATTAAAACTAATTTTTATCGTAGTTATTATTAATATAACAAAATTCAATTATAATAATAATATAATTATTATAAACCATCGTCAATTGATTTATTATTATTATATACAATCCTCCTAAATTATATGATCCTCAAATCGATCCCAAACCCTAACTATTTAAAAAATATAGTTAGCCTAAAGTAAAACTAGAAAAAAAAGACTCCATCAAAATTAAAAAACAGATAGCGCAGAAAAACATGGATACTAAAAAAAATAGATCATTACTCGAAGCAAAAGCAGAGAGTGAAAAGCCCTGTTCTTTTAATTGCCCAGACTCTTGACAGCGCACTAGATGAAATACATGGTAATCTATAAAGATCCCGAAACAACCACTCTAGATTCCCAAACTACCTAAACCCTGACATTATCCTCTTCATTATAAATAACCTCAAACAAAGGAGCAGGCCAATGAAACCCCAAAGGAGACATCCTAATAAAAACCCCATCCTTACGAGGCAAGAAGCAGCATACAGGTGACCAGCCAACATGAAGCCTTACAGTAACTCCAGCTGAGGTGGCATCAACACCTACTACAAGGGAGGAAAAGAACGCCAGAGCCAAAGGAAATTTGAGTGCAACCCTGCCAAGAGAAGCAGACTAGAGCACTGCGTTCGAAAATAAAAAAAGAAAATTATGACTACACCCTGAGAAGTAGAAGAAAGAATCGAGGACTGTTCAATATACGACTTAATGGGAACCTTTAGTAACCTAGAAAGAATAAAAATATAATAATAAAGATAAAAGAGAAATGCAAGAAAAAGAAGTACAGAAATACCAAAGTAGGCTAAAATAGAGGTACATACATAAATAAAATCAAACTATATAAGAGATCATATACAATACAATTAGAATATATAATAATAATTAATATAAGTAATAATAATAATAATAATGAACTATATAAAATAGAATATATATTAATAAATAAATATATAGAATAATATATAATAGCGGTATATACATAACGCCTCGAGTGGGATGCAGGAGGTAAATCTCGTAGAACCGACTCTTCATACGATAGAGGATAAAGAGGAACGCTGAGTTCAATCCTCACGTAGCATAGTTGGGAGTCTGAATCTACGTCATGGAAAAGAGAAAAGAGATGAGAGAAAGAAAAGAAAAGGAGAAAAAAAAGCAAAAAACCAGGAACCGGAGAGCGGCGGAAAGGCCAGAAGCAAACGCAAGCCGTAGGCAGGCAGGGGGAGTACCGGCGGGGAGTGAACGCCAAAGAACGGCCGAAAGAAATAAGGAGGCGTCGCACCGGAACCGGATGGGGAAATGGAGGAAGGAAGAGAAGCGCGGGGACATCAAATGCCAAGGCAAAAAAGGGGAAAGTAGGCCAAAAAAAAACAGAGGAAAAAAAACCAGCGAGAGCTGACCGAATCTAACAACACCAGAGCAGCTGCCTGCGACCTGCCCCACCCCGCCCGGCCTGGCTGTGGCCGTGCATGTCCCTCGTCGCCGCACCACTAGCCCAGGGTCGACCAGCTGCAGCTGTAGCGAGTACTAATTCCTGTATGTATTCCCGTGTATACCGGCTCTGAAAAGGAAGATAAAGCACAGATTGTTAATAAAATAAATATAAAGGATAATATATAAGAAATATAAAAATATAATAAGATAGATTTAAATAAATAAGAATAATAAGATATATAATAAAATTATTTAAAATTAATTATTTTTTATATATATATAAGATAAATAATATAATAATAATATATACTATATAATAATATAGTATATTATAATAACCCTATAATTAGTATAAATATATATAATAGTAAAAGGATATATATATATTATAATTATCAACTATACAATTAAATGTAACCAGGTTGCAAAAAACCCTTCACCAGCATCAGAGTGTTTTTTCCAAACTTACATGTTTTGATAAAAGACCTCAACATGGAATGAGAAATTAAGGAAATAGGTGTATTATGTTAGTTCTACAGGTTGTTTAGTTCCATAGATTTTCAAAATGTTTCGAAATTTTTTTAAAAAAAATCAAATTTAGGAAATTTTATTTACCCAAAACCCCACCAAAAAAAATTTTAAAACTTATAAACATATTCGAAAAACTATGAGAACTACAGAATATTTTTAGAATACATTGACATATTTTGAAAGATCTTAAATAGGTTTTGAAAAACTTATATACTTCATAATGGTAATGGTTTATGTCCTAAGAGGTCATAATAATTAAATGTTATGACGCATATGTTTAGACCTATGAATTTGTTATAGAGTCATAAAACACCCCATAAACGATTGTTTTTTTCGAAATATATTACCCATATATTTTGCGAATGAAACTTGGTTAAAGGTGTGATAAAAAAATTATGAAGTTTATGGAAAAAATTAAGATACTTGATCAAGATGAAGGATTTTTCTGGATTAATATAGTACGGACGTATTGTAAAATTAATTTTTATTTTTAATTCAATTAAGTAAAGATATAGATAGAAAAAAACATTAATATATATAAGTAGTATAATAAGCCTAATATAATACCTATATATAGATATATTATAAAATAGCCTTCCTATATAGTAAAACCCTTATAATAACCTCTAATAAATTCATAAGTCCATGAATATTAGTGATGGGAGCAGATGATGAAATACCTTGGCCCCAAAGCGATGACAGATGAACGATATGGGAGAAAAAATTGTGGACAATGACGAAACATAGATGAAAAGTATAGTTATAAAAATGTTTTCTTTCTCCCTCTCGTCTCTCTCTCTCCAACAAGTATATAGTAGTATATATATATAGGTACCAGACAAAACGATAACGTATATATATAAAAACTATATATAATATATAATAATATATATATATAAATAGATATAGTAAGAATATATATAAATAGATAATATAAAATATAATATATATTAAGAAAGAGTTTGAGAAGAATATGGTAGAGTAAGATTTGGACAAGGTTGTAAAATAAGGAGGAGTTTGTGATAATAAGTAAACGTTAAATATAGGATGATGAGTTGAAGGGGAATAGCCTCAGTGTGAAGTATGTTAGATAGTGAGCAGCTGGAACAAGTGTCTGGTTTAAATATATTAGGGTATGTGTTGGATGAGGAATAGGAGATAACGGATGATTGCAGAGATGTAATTAGGAAAGTGTGAATGCGCAGGAAAGGTCTCTGGTGCAATTATAATCTTGAGTGAAATGAAAAGGAACTAAGTCTGGATTGCTATAGGGTCTTTCTTTCTATGTTAACGTATAGTATTACCTGCGTTATGGTTATGCAAGTAGTTGAGACTATGGATCTGAAATAAGAAGTATAGAATCTAAAGCTCAATGTGTTCAAGAATTGACAATCTTAGGGGAGCGTGCTAGGTTGAGAGAATTGATAAAATTAAGGAATGAACGTCATATTAGAGAAGTTGTGTGGTGTGAAGTAATGGAAGAAGTAAAAAACGAAGGTGAAATGCCAGTGTGTCTGAATTGTCTTTGCGTTTAATTGTCAGACGCTGAATTGTCGTTGAGCAGAACTGTCATTGCCCAGAACAGCTGTTCGCGGAATTGACGACACGGTATTATCGAATAATATGCAAGTAACTTTTGAATTAAATAAAATTTAGTGAACTCGACAGAAGAGCTTTAATTTTTCACTCCCTTAACGCACGTTCATATCCTGAATAGAGAGAGAATGAGCAAGATTAAACTATTATGGATTTTGAGGAGAATGGCCCAACCTTGATATCCAAAGGGAGGATATGAAGAACCCTACACTTGACGATTTACCATGAGTGAAGAATTGCGCAGTCAGCAAGAGTGTACCGCTGAAGCTCATACGGGTGGAGTTATGATTAGCGCGTACGACAGTGTTATGACTTAACTAAATAATAATGGTACAGACAAGGGAATAGGCTCCGGGCTTCTCCCTCCTACCACCACCTACCTTGCCTCCCGATATCTCTTACAACTGCTTTCTCTCGGATGCACTGTAACGCAGCACATTATCATCCCAAAGTCGAATTGGGGGAAAAATTAAAAGACGTTATAGGTATGAAGTAAATAATATAACATTAAATATATATGATAAATAATATATATTAAATAGATATAATAATATAGATAATTAAATATATAATAATTATTATAATATATAATTAATAAAAAAATAAAATATATATAATAATATGAATATATTAAAATATAAATATGAATTATATATATAATATAAATATAAATATATATATATAATAATTAATTATAAAAAAATATATAAATATATAAAGCTGGGCTTTCTTTTCGACGATTTAATGTCAATAGTTCTTCTACTGCTTTTCTTATTTAACGATGGCTCGTCACGCAACCTTACTCCCATTCTTAGGAAAATAGAAGGGAATAATAAAAAGAATATAGAAAGAAAGAAAATAAATATATAAAAAAAATATATATAATTATATAATATATTAATATATATATAATAAAACAATAATATATATAGAATAATATAATATATAGAATAATAAAACATAAAATAAATAAATATATAAAATAATAATATATCATAAATATAATAATATTATATTATATATATATATTATATATATATATATATATATATATATATATATATGCTTCTGCTTCTTCACCTACCTTATTTCCAAGATTGGGAGATTAAGCGATGACGCAATAACCCAAGCATCGAGAAACAAGAAAACGCCGGCAGCTAGGAGAGTATCGCACACAATCGTTCGAAAGAAAGCCCAGCCTTACCGGCCCCCTCTGCTACCATTAATTAGTGAAAAACTCGTCGCAGTTAGAAAAAATCCACCCAAAAGCGTTCATGGGACCGCGACGGACCCTCTCTTGGTGGTAAATCGTCATGTAAGGGTTCATCCCTTGGCCAGGGTGGCCACAACCATGCCCCCATAACAAAACCCCGGCCATTCTCTCTCCTATCATGCACCATTTATTCTCGCCTCTGCCATACTCACATTTCTCTCCTTCAAGACATTCGTTCACTGACTAATTCCACTTTCTCTTCGGTCTTCCCAGCCGGTCGCGTTCCCAACACCCACACTCATCATTAAACTCCGCTTAACCAACCGACTATCATTCGATCCTTTCCACGTGACCAAACCATTTCCACCGATACTTTCATTTATTCTCTCATTTACCCCTTTCTTCACACCACACAACTCTCTAATACGGTCCATTCCTCATTTATTAATTCTTCCTCACACCTAGCATTGCCCCTAAGATTGTCCATTCTGAACACATTGAACTTTAGCATCTATATTTCTTATTCCAGACCATATCTCACTACCATACAATAACACAGGCTAACAACATACCTCATGTAAGACTCTACCACACTCAAGACTTAGTCCCGTTTACATTCACCAACGATTTAATTGCACCAGGCAAACCTTCTGCCATTCACAACTTTCCTACTACACTCTGCATCATTTCGTTTCCTTCGCATCCAACACATACCCTAAATATTATACTCAGACACTTGCTCCAACTGCTCACCATCTAAACATAACTTCACACTGAGGGACTCTTCCTCACTCACACCATAACCTTTACTCTTATCTACGTTTCTACTTTCAAACCCCTCCTTTTACATAACCTGCCAAAATCCCTTACCCAATCCTCTCAAACTCTCTTCAGATTCGCCACGACAGAACCAAATCATATATATATAGATATATATATATATAATATATATATATATATATATTAGTATATTATATATATATATATATATATATATATATATATATAAATATATATATATATATATATATATATAATAGTATATATATATAATATATATATATATATATATATAATATAGTATTCTTTCAACAAATGAATTAAAAATGAGCTTATAAACATTTCACTAAGTAAAAAAGTATAATTTTATAATATTTTATTTTTTGTTCTTACTATTTTTTACATTGCAATTTTCTAAAAAAAAATTTTGATAAAAAACCCAAGTGGGCAAAAATAGCTGCTTTTTTTACTTGTATTTTTTTAAAATACCCGGGTGGGTTTTTCGGGTCGCGGCCCACTCATGCCAACCCTGGCTCTCACATACCTTTCCTTATGACTATTGTTAACTTTACAACTTCTCACTCTTATTCTCCCCACCAACTTCATTTTTTCTTTCCTCTCCAGTTTTTAAGTTAATTTATAACCCATTAAACAACAGATTAACCAATGCAATACAGACTCTATTCCCATAACGCCTCAACCGACCTCGCTGAACATTCCGTAAACATAGTGAACAGTAATACCACTTCAATCAAAAATGATAAAAAGAATTCAAATCAATACATTAATTTCAGGTTAAAAATACCAATAACCCTATCAGAATAATATTTATGAATTACTCTATAAAAGTAGTTTCAAAAAGAAAGCTAAGAGTATTACTGCTCCAGGAACACCTAACCTCTCCTCACAAAATCCAAAGTCAATTTCCTAAGATTCTCTTTTCTCCTGCAAAACCCGACCGATAAGCCACCTGTCCCAAGGTATACCATTACCTGTTTAACAAGAATCACATGCCGGACCACCTGTTAGAGTCAAGCAACAAAACAAATAAATTCTCCGAAGAACCGCATATACCTCCGCGTCAAAACCAAGTCGAGGATAGGGATAATCCACAGAAAGTGTCTAACTCTCACAGGTACTGACATCCTCAGAAAGTGGACCATAGATAGCAAGCAAAAACCCACACGACCCTACGCATTGCACTTTTCATGGAAAAAATTGACACGTTATTGTCTCGTCGTACGTAGGCAACAAACAAAAGTCAACCAATAGCTCAAGAACCCCAACATACTGCCACAGACCATTAAATACATCAAGATTTGGAGAACTAGCGACTGTCTCCATACCTTCACGCAAACAGCAGGCAGCACCTTTTCACTCCGCCACATAACCTGCCTATAACTCCCTAACCACCACCACACACATGTTAATTTAAAGGAAGCCAATCGTGAGGGACCCAGCAACCAAAGGAAAGGAACGAAAAAATGATGTCAGAATACCATTTCTAGATATATTCATCATCATTCCTTTTCTTAATTGACATTTAACAAGCGTATCAATTCTAAGGTGATACATATAGAATCAATGAACCGAAAAGACTGGTTTCCAAGTCCCGCGAATTGCACGATAGGAAAGATAAACAACAAGGTCAAGCGGGTACGCCGCTGGGAATAAGACACCAAGATAACAAAAAGAGCCAGTATGGGCATAATAGGCATAGAGGGTGAAATTCACGAGTCCAGCCTTGGGTCCCTAAAAATGCAAAATACAGCACACATAGACCAACGACGCAGGAACGTCTATAGAACAAGAACCGGCCCAGGAAAATGGACCATATACTCACACCCAACTCGCGAATAGGAATAAGAATAAAATCCTCATGTGTCGTGGCTAAAAAACAATGAAAATTTGTGACAATGTGTGTTAGAAAAGAACTAAGGAAGCGCTATCTACTGTCAATAAAGTGAATAAAAACCAAATTGGCGCTATAGAACACAACATATTTCATCATTAATAAACATGTAAATATTACATCAACTTTTCCAATCCCGCCTCTCATTTATATTATCTGAATCACATCATAATTTTCTTCAATAATACGGTAAAAATTATAAATTTCTAAAAATAAATGATAATTAAAAATAAATACAATAGATAAAAAGATAACTGAAGATAATTGGTATAATAAAATTGTAATTTAATTATAAAATATATATATATATATAATATATATAATATAAAATATATATATAATATAAAGAAAAAAACAAAAAAAAACGCACACACACACACAATAACGGAACACTTACAAACATGACCAGCACGACAATATACGACGACACAAATACTAAAGCGTATAAATGAATACTAAACCGGATAAGTATAGCTATAATAATATAAAAGTAGAGTAGAATAATAATAATATATAATATATAAATATAATATAATAAAAATAATTAAATAATGAGGATAAAAACGAAACCTATACAGTGAAAAACATAGGACCTCAAAGTAATAATGTATCAATAATAGAACCGAAAAAGCAACCCAAGCATAAAATCCAAGATCAAAGAATAACTAACTCATAACTATATACTTTACATTTCCCTCAACACACCCTCCGCTCCCCTTCCATAAATGGAAAACTCTTGCGAACCTTCGAAGAGCTATACTCTGACAATAAATAGGAGCCAAACCTGACTCAGACCCTAAAACCTCGGATTAAGCGTTAAAGTGTATTGAAATGAACAAAGTCCAAATTGAAATAAGAATTAATACGCACCAAAAAAACAGGGCAATAACCATATAATCCGAGAATGTTATTGGTAGCGTTCATCAATATTGATCGTGAGGCCAAAATTGGGCATCTACGACAGTAAGCAAGTTGTATCCAAGATCGTAATGAAAAAAACGCATTATAAATCATAATATTCTTTGAAGCAGCAGAATCCGGGTG
Source organism: Trachelipus rathkii (assembly GCA_015478945.1). NCBI lineage: Eukaryota > Metazoa > Arthropoda > Malacostraca > Isopoda > Trachelipodidae > Trachelipus > Trachelipus rathkii. The sequence goes on along the minus strand of JABUQX010119182.1, from coordinate 38,977 downwards.
ACCCAGAGGAGATGAGAGCAGATGATGACGATTCATGTACAAGTGTATTGCGACAAACTAAAACACAGCGTATTACAAACAGCTCTCCTTAGTTGGTTATTGCTCGGAGAACACAACCGTGGAACACTGCATATAGCCAAAAAGCGCTATACGTTTGTAACATGCACAATAAGTATGAGTTTCTATCGTGATACCAGAGTTCGACATAGTACCTCAAGTTGTATTAATTAATAGAGAAACCGACACACGGTGTACATGTGCCGAAGCCACCACTCGAAACCAACCAAAAACCCAAACAAAAAACCAATGAATAGAATCCAGAGGCGCTAAAAAACTGTTGCAAAAACCTAAGTCAACCGCTCCAAATAGTAATTACCGCCGGAGAAATGTAAGCTTTCATCTTTTCAGGCAACCGGTTGATAGTATTGTTTTCGAAGTGTTGGGATCCCTTGATATAAATGCTTAAAGTGAAGTTGAAACCATATAATAACCTATAAAATTAGACAATATCCACAATACATATCCAAAAAGGTCGTGAAGCAACCCTCCTCAAGTTAGTGGAGGGTTTTATGTATTCATCAAGGAAGTGTGATAGTGACAGGAAACACAACACCGACCTAACCATAAATCATATTCCTTGAAGAGGCTTAATAGAACCTTGAACAACAACCATTCCATAAGCCAGTTTTAATAACTGTCCTAGCTAATCACCTTGTGGGGCCACACTGCGGGCGACCGCAGATACCATTAGAGACGTAACAACAACCGGCATACTATAGTACTGCATATTAGTAGCTGTAGTTAGGATTTCTTTCGTGTTAGCCAAAGTTTGCTCATGTATGAGCGCTACGCCTCTATATATAACCAATTATACCCTGTGGGCTCTGTGAGAATGCTAAAAATGAAGCTACTACTGAGCTAGAAACATCTGCCCAAATCGTCAACTATATAGTGTCGAAAAGCTCGCAAAACCCAAGACAAGTGAACCGTATATATCTAGTCATCCAATTAATTTAGAAAGATGATTATAAGCTCCCGATGAATAATGCGATATACATCTGAATTACAAGTAGGATAATGAGATAACTATCTAATATGGAAGATTTCTCATGTGGCAAAACAGAAAAAGAGGCACCTAGCTGTCTCCGCAGATGTTCCAGTAATCGAATCAAGCACACCTTAAGACATAACGAGAGAACTGGCGAGAACACCAATAAGTAGAGCGTAAAACGGGGATGAAACCTATGACAAATGAACTATTGAATCCTTAGAGAACGGCTTTGAAGAGGATAATTGTGATAGAGAATGAAATTGTAAAATTGATAGTATAAAATATATATCTAACAGAAAGAAGTGCGGATTGGGAAAAAATGGTCGTTGCATTAAAGAGGAATTAAACGAAAAGTCCCGGTGTGGGTGCAAAAAGCAGACGGCGCCTTGAAAGCGCGAACTCACATTAAAGGCAATGAGTGATGAGTTCATTTAAGAGCGGAAAGAGGTATCCCCGAAAATCTTTCCCAGGAGACTTATCACACACAGAAGGAAGGACCAAAACCCCACCACCACGCCACCCTCCCTAATAGAAATGTTACGCATATTGAACATTTCATCCCTAGGTTAAACAGGTCGATATTAGTATTTAGGTAATGATATTAACTATGTATAAGACGCTGATGCGAAGCCAATGACGGGAAACTGTGTCCAAATTCATGACCCACCCACTACGTCCGCCGACCAATTCCACCTGTGATTCTAAGTGGAAAGTTATCGAGTAATAGGAGGGAGATATATATTAATAATAAACAAATATGAAGGATGGGTGTTGTAATATTCGCGTTGAGAGAGATAGTGAAGTGAGTAAGGGGTTTTTGTCTGAAAATTCATAATAGTTACGTGAGTTAGATAAAGGGATACCCAAAAGGAGAAATTCCCCAAAAGGAATTTTTAATTCGAAAATACTGTTGGGAAGTTATTTTGATGAGGGCGATAGAGAGTAGAGACATGGGTCGTAATATGAAGCCGGAACTACTTAGAGTGGTGAAATATTTACACAGGCTTTAGGATATAGGGAATTATGTGGCATGCTGTACCAGAAGAGAGAGAACAGTGCAGGTATGAGATTGTTATGCTTGGCCATTCCATTTGTTTGAAAGAAATATTTGATAGTGATATTTTGCAATATCTTTTGCGTTACCTAAATTCTGAGGAAGAAGTTAAAGATATTATATAATATTTCACTGAATATTGTCTTGAATGAAATTTATAAAGTCTTCATACAAGTAATATCCATTTTAATTGTCCTTAAATTCATTTTTATTTATGATATTATTTTAAGTTTTTTTTTTTAATTTTTGTTGATTGTAATTTATATACCACCATTACATGAGTACTATAATAATAATATGTAGTATAATTATATTTTACATACTAAGTTTATATTGACTTTTTTTATGAATTATTCTACTCATTATTTTATATTTGTGTTTAACCTTTTGTTTATATAAACCTTTTCATATATTTACTTCGAGAGAACTTCTTTAATATTTAAGTCAATACAATTAAATATTTTATTATAAGTATTTTTGATCTCATTTTGAAGGTAACTGGCATAAAGCATTCATTAACAATGTAACAAAAAATATAAGTTTAACTTACAACTGACAGTCAACAGCACAGTATCAATCTCAATCTTACTTCACCACAACACCTATCAATATACTAGTCACTAATTATTATACATTTATTATTATTAATAATTATTATTTATTCATAAATTCAATTTAGATCAATTTATTAAATTATAATATAAATTATTATTATTATATATTATTATTATTCACAAAATCTCTCCCAAAGCGCCGCATTGATGGACGACATGTCACAACTAAAAACACTTGTGTAAAATCTCTCACCTGACACCTAAACATTACGCAACGTACACAAAGAACAAGTCGTAACAACATCTTTACCTCTTGAGAGGGGATACAAAGAACGTAGAAACAAGCCCATTCAAACGTGTGAAAAAACATAATAGTTAAGGGAATAAACAAGAACGGATCAATGATAGTAGAACTTTGTTGTTGTGTGCCAACCGAAATCAATGATAACGAATTCAACATCTTTATTTCCCCTTGATAGGTGATACAAAGACACGTGAGAACAAGCCATTCAAAAAGCGTGCGAAAAAGTAAATTATTTGAAGGGATCAAACAAAGAAGGGTATCCAATTACATGAACATCTGTGCTTGTTCTAAACAAAGGTATGAGCCGATCAACAACGTACATGAAGGGTAAATTCTATGCCTATAAACATTACCCAAACACCATGCACACCACACACAACACACCACACACATACATACTAACCTTCAAAATTACTAGTATCATATACTAATAATATAATATATATATACCTATATAATATCTATTATATAAATATATATATATATATACTATAATATATATATATATATATATATAATATATATATATATATATAATAATAATATTGTAGAGTTCGTACAATATTTGCTTTAATAATAAATATATTTTATCAATGAAGATATAATTGTAGATTCACGATTAACTTAATATTATTTCAAGTATGATTATTTTTCTCACATTTTTTTAATAATAAACATTCGTTTCTTATTATTCTTAAGTTATTATCTTCTTATATTTAATTGTTAAAATTACTATTTATCTTAATTTATTTATTTTATTTTATGTTCCCACACTGCAACACCTCGGCCGCTAACCCCGAGAGACTACATCCAACGCCCATCGTTAGAACCTTAGCGCTTAACGTCTCAGCGTTTTCACGCCTTTACGTCCCACAGCTTCGGGCCTATAACAATTAGATCGCCGATGAACCCCGCCCCGCATCCTCTTGGTGGACAGAATATATCACCCCCTATATATAAATAATATATATATATAAATATATATACTACCTAATATAGTATATATATATACTTAAATACATATAAAATATATATATATATAATATAGAATAAAGTTTTAAGTCCCAGTAAACAGCAACTTGTTCATTTCATTCTTTGTACCATAATAGAAACTAAATAATTCAATTACATACATATTTAACCCATTAAATCAATTATCTAAAACCAAGATATAAATATTAAATATAACAAGGTAATTATCTGTTGCTAATATATATACTATATAAACTATAATATACAATATATTATATTATAATATAATACTATTTTACCTATATAATATAATAATATATATATATATACCCTAAATATATAATATAATAATAAATAATAAATAAAATAAAAATATAAAAAATATAATATATATAAATATATATATATATAACTAATCAACCCTAACAGAGCTTATAATATTTCAATGTAAACACATTCTAAGCTCTTACAAATATTGCTTATATGCAGTTTGTTCCTAATAGTTTCTTATCTCTCAATACCATCCATAGCACATATGTACAAAAGTTCTTCCAGATACTCATAGTTGTTACTGTCAGGTATCAGCCAGCAGAATACTTCGCCTCCATGTTTCTAAATAGTAGATGAAATTCTGCACGTTCTAGATAAGAAAGTTTTCAATATAGTTTCAGCATCATCAGTTAGGAATTTTCTTAAACGCACAATATTCTGGTTAAACATAGAATGAGCGTACAGTACGTAATTACACACTATTCAGTCTTCCTTCATGTTGCAATAATACTCTTCTGCGAAATACACACTAACAATAATATATTATCAAGTAAGATAATCTAGAAATAGTAGATTTACGGCAGCCGGCTAGGTTTCAGACGATTAACGGTGGACCAGCAACGACTTGGAATACTAGTACCTCTATCTATTGAAAGTGAATTATTATAGTTAGAAAAGAAAGAAAGTAAGAATTTGTCTTGGTTTCCTCGCCCTGACTAATAATAATTTCCGGTGAATCAAAAAATTCGGTAGACTTAGAGTACTCCTCTGACCCATTCTGCCATTCTGTGCATATACAGAGTATCTCATCAGTACTCATAAAAATCCGTTCTAATATGGTGAATGATTGCACACGTGACAAATTCAGAACCACGGGGGTTTCTTTATATAAGAATGAAACTCCGCTCCTTGGGATCTGATTCCCATTGTTACCAATTATCCCTTGTTTAAGGTATATACTGTAGATGGTCATAATACACAACAAATAACCTTGGCAGAAAAATGAAAACACTTTAAGATACGAGGCACCCCAGAACTTGTCAACGTAAACGCCCAAAAGCAACTATTGTTCTAAAATAGTGCTTACCCTAGAAGTTAATATAACATCCCTGTCCAATACAGCCTAAGAGGTATGATAACATTTCATGCCAATCACTATGAATACACGTCAAAGGGATAAAAGAATATTCAACCCAGTCACAGCGATATGTCTTATGCAGATGAGAATATTTCAAACCAGGTCACAGATACAGCTAAAAGGAATACGTCAAATCTATCCAATCACAAGAAAGCATTTCCTTCTCCTTATCAGCTCAAAAAGGTCTCCCTGAAACAATATGTTCAGATTAAAATATATTTCTTAGGTTTGTATGTTCTTACCTCGTTATCATGTATTGTTTGTTAAGATTCGTTTTTCAGTCTTAACAACATGTGTGTTTGTAGATATTGCGTATATCGTTAGATTATCAGGAGTTATATATATATCTGTCCACCAAGAAGGAAGCGGCGGGTCACTCGCGATCTAATTTTACACCCGAAAGCTGTGGAGACGTAAAGGCATGAAAACGCTGAGACGTTAACGCTAAGGTCTTCTAACGCTCGACATCCCCAGGCGTTGTGATGTACAGTCTCTCGGGGTTAGCGCCGAGTGTCTTGCAGTGTAAGGAAAAAATAAAAATCAAATAAAATTAAAATAAATAAATAAACTTTTAACAAAATAATAAAATATAAAAGAAGAAATACATAAAAAACTTAAAAAACAATAATAAGAACAACCGAAATGTTTATATTAAAAAATGCGAAAGAAAAAAAAACGGAAAAAAACGAAAAATAATATTACACGTAAAAACCAAAATAATATTTAATATCTACAAATGATATAGAAAATAAATTATTAACCAATCATTTACTAACTCTACAATATATATATTAATTATGTATGATATAGGGTAGGGGTCAGTTAAGAGGTATGAGAGGATAGTGGGGGATTAATTTTCAATCAAATTATACAATATATTTAGAAGTAGGGGTATATATATAATATAAAAATAAACGACTATTGCCTTAAATGATTATTTATTAATTATAGGCTTAATATTGCTTAGATAATGAATACTTTGAGCAGGAACTGGGACCCAGTTCCTTTCTTCCTACAACTTGCAATAGGTATTGCTTTTATTCTTCGTCTTGAGTTAAAAGCTTCACACCTCTTTCTGCAGTATCAATGACAACTTTAATGTTTTGTATTGGTGAGAAGCGAGAAGCACAGATGTCATGTGAATGTGAATACCCGCCCTCCCCCTGTTTATCCCCCTTCAAAACTGAATTATCTTCTTCACCGCCTTTTGAATGGCCTGTTTCTTCACGTCTGTGTATTCCACCCTTCTCAAGAGTGATAACAGATTTCTGTAAACCGAAACCCTTCTACGTTCCCTTGCTCACAGACTTGGCGTCAAATGTTTAGGGTCAGTAGAGAGCATTTTACCAGCCCTTGTTCTAGTTGTGAACATGCAAGCGATATGGTCGCACACCGTTATTGGTCGTGAACTTTGGTGGAATAATAATCAATAGATAATATATATAATAAAATAATAATAAATATAATAATAATAATAATAATAAAATACATAATAATATTTTTTTTTTATAAATTATATAATAAAGAACCCTGTGGGACCTAATGGCCTACAGATAATGATTTATTTCAATACAAGATGTTTAATACAATAGAGTAGAATGTGTTTATTTCACGCATAATTAAATTATATTATCTGAGACTTTCTTCTACTTTTAACATGCATATTAATACCTATTTAGTATTTTGAGTAGATTTTTAAAAATTGGTGAGTTCTAGCTCATAAATTCATAAATACCAAAATGTGAAAAAATACTAGCTACCTCAATAAACCAAGTCATAAGTATTTTACACTTTAATCATTTTAATGCATTTGCAGTGTATTTTATAAATCAGAGAAGGGGCCCTCTTTCTAAAGAATTACCAAACTAGACTAATTCATTATTGGGTAGGGTAGGCCAATAAAGACTTAATTGCCTAGGTAGGATAACTACTGCATAAGAAATTTTGATATTTTTATTATATAAACTAACATCTTCTATTAATCCTATAATAAGCTTTATAAAATATAATAAAATAAAATGAGCTACACAATAACTTACCTTTGAATTTGAAGACATAACTACAAAATTTCTTTTTACTAAATTTTTTTTTTTTTTTTTTAAATTCCAAAATCTTTTTATAAGTTGGCCAATCACAGTACTTTCAAAAGTCTAAGGATTAGCCTATAGCACAACAGTCTTTCCATTTAAGTTTTAACTATAAATGAAATCCAGAACTATGCTGATTGTCTGGTTCTATGAGCCAAAAAATAAAAGTATTATTAAAAAGTTTCAAACTTATTAGTGCAGCATCATAAAGCTATTATGCAAGTCTCTAAAGGATATAAGTAACCATAAGCCTAGCCTACTTGTTAAATTCATCAAGCACATGGGCTAAGAGAAATAACACATAAGACTAATCAAAATTGAAATTTTCACCACAAACTCTAACTATGGCCTAGATTTCGTCAAAATAAGGCCAATTTATTTAATTACAGGGTAATTGTGGATTTCCATTCAATCTGAATTATGTAAATCATTTTTTTATTTTATCATATCTATTACAAATAATCGATTTATTTTTAAAACATCACATTCTCCATTCCCATAAACTACCGGAGTGGACTTAGTTTTTATTTTTCTGCTGCCGAAATTATTATAAAGTCTGATATGTAAAATAGTTTAATAGTTATAGGCAAAAAACTGAAAAGTATTTTTTTTTTATGTAACAGCACTATATATAGTACCTATTATATTAATTTATAAATTTTGTTTGTCATATATTACATAAAACTAGGTGTTTTTATAAATTTTGTTAATTTTTTTTTTTTTTGTAATTATTGAGCTAAGCCTAATATAAAGACATTATTTTTTTAAAAAATAATTAATACTTTGAAATGGGTATGAAGCAATATTGTCACACATTGTTAATAAAACATTGCTTATAGATAGCTATAGGTTAAGATTCAGTTTATGACAAAATAAGTTAAGGTTATAATAAGTCTTATTATTAAGTATACACAATAATTCTGTACATACTTAACAAATCTTATTATAACCTTAATAAGTTTTTGGTCCTAAAACCAAAGCATTACATTTGGTAGCACCGTTTACATCATCAAGCTAGGGTAGGAAAGATATTAAAAAAAAAAAATTATCTTTGAAAAAATATCAAAAAAAACGAAAATCTTCATAGTAGTGCAGAGGGGTGTCACCCCCGATTTTTATAAAAATCACAGGATGCACCCTAAAAAATATTAATGAAAAAAAAATGTCACTCTCTTTAGGAAAAAAGTTACAGCCTAAAAATTGCTAAAAAAGCGATAGGATTTTCTTAAAAAAAAAATGGTAATTGTGGTGCAGTTTACCCTTGAGTTCATGTAAGTAGTGTATTAAAACTATAAACATTTAATTTACACAAATGGTATTAGAAAATTCTTTGAAATTTTTTTATTTATAAGAAAAATGTACATTTTAATTTTATATTTTCCTAGTTCAAGTTATGATAAGATTTGTTAATTCTACATAGATTTTCTCTGTGTATACCTAACAAAACTTATCATAATGACATAACCTGAACTAGAGGGCCTTAAATAAGCCTAACCTTGATGGATCAAAAATGAAAAGTTTAGTAGAGTTTTAATAACTATGAGAGG